>VIEB01000016.1:2178778-2268190 GCA_006547085.1 Malus baccata
TGTTGGAAATGTGCCCTAAAGCCAATCATATGATGATACTTTACGGACATTTCACATGTTAAACTAATCTAGTTTTACATATAAAGGGCAAAGATTATTGTTTGAGCTGTCTCATATAAATGTTATATGCTTAAACGATAAAGTCCAAGGAATATGTGATTGGGAGAATGTAATCTAATGAAGTTAGATTCATGAGACCATTCTTTCGTAGACACATCCTAAACGTTCCTGATCATAGGATTGACAATTGGGCGTTGACAGTCCGTTAAGATCAGTACGTACTATGTCTTCTCTCAGGGAGAGTGATTAGTCTCGAGTCATTGGTGTGTGTGACATCAAGACAAGTACGGTAGGTGCTCAATAGAGAATGAGTTCACTGAACGCGATTAACGAAGAGTTCTCATATTCCATGTCACATGAGAACTCATGGTTGAGATAATGCAAATTAGTCCTTTGACCTGAGGCATCATAGTTGTCTTGTGGTTAAGACCTTGATCTTTGATTATGTCAAAGTCACTCCATCAGGAGGGTGTCCACGGCATCGTTGGGGTCAAGTGACTTAGCTATGGAGACAAGTGAATGCGCAACAAGGGATCTCTAACCTTCAAACCGTTTGAGGGAGAATACTCTATGATATGATTTAAATCTCTGATCAGAGTATGAATGAGATTTGGGAATGCGTTCCGAATCACATTCAAGGTAATCATATAAGCACAAGACACACATTGGATAGTAGACATGAGAAAATAAACTATCAAACCAAACAATGTGGTCAAGAGTATTAGATTAGAGAAGGACCGTATTGCATTTGTAATCCCGAACTGAATAGGTTCTCTAACCTCTTCTGATTAGCTTGGGTAACCATGATATGCTGCTAGGTGTCACTCATGGTTTGTGGAAGCCCTAAACGTGTGTAATCACTAAAGGGAGAATTGAAAATAGTTTCAATTCACAATCGATGTAAAATGGTTTTAATCGCCCACTACCTCGCTAAAAGGAACCTAATGGATCGCACACCATAAGAGGTGGAGATTGGAGATTAAACGGAAATGAGTAAGAATGATTAAATGGTTTAATCATTTATTTATGGCAAGGATTAATTAATATGTTAATTAATCAAACGAATAAGTTCGTTAAAGACCTCGGGATAGTTTTGGACCTTAAGGCCCAATGGGCTTCGAACGTCAAGCCCATTAACTTAAGTTGTATGACAATTTAATGAATAAAGATTCATTAAGGCCCAAAAGCCCAAATCCCTTTAGGTGGCCGGCCATAATAGAATGAATTAGGGTTTTGGTTGTTTAGGTCACTTAAAGAAGTGACTATATAAATGACTTTATAGCCAAAATTCATTAAGTGTTAAAAGGGTTTTATTTTGGGGAAAATTGGTGAGAATTGTCTCTCCATTTTTCTCTCTAAAGAGGCCAACACCTTGGAGGGTACATCTAGCAATCCTACTACTCCAAGGTCACTCATTTCTTCTACAATCTAACCTTGGTGAAGAGACTTAGAGGTTCTCAATTTTGGGAACTTGGAGAACCTATTCTTCCATCCAAATCCATGGATCTAAGAAGCAAGGAATGAAGGCCCTATCTCTTTGGGTGATTAGCCTTTGCTTATGCAAAGAGGAATCTACAAAGGTATTAATTTCAACTCACTTTGTTTTGAGTTGATTATTGGTTCACCAATCTACTAGGCTTTGAATTTCTTGGTTTATGTTTTGTTTTTAAGTGCATGCAAGCATGATTCCGCCTTTTAATTGTTATTAGCATGCTATTGATGTTGCTTAAATGAACATGTTTTCACAAAATAATTCCTTCAAGTGGTATCAGAGCCTAGGTCTAGTAGTTGGTGAATCCTTTTGGGTTTTGTAGTTCATAAGTTTATGATTTAAAAGTTGTAATTGTTACAAGCTTTATTCTTGCTTCTTTGAATGTAAATTTTGTTTGAAAATTTGCCATCTCAAATGTTGTAGATGTAGTTCATATGAGGATGAATATTGGAGCTAAAATTTGGTGCCATGATTTTAGGGATTTTCGGCCAAATCCAAAGGGTGATTTTTTGGGTTCATGTTTGTCTTGTTAAAAGTGTTTTAAGGTGACTTTTGTAACCCCTAAGTACCCTAGGATGTTAACACCATTTTGAATGGTGAAAATTTGAGTTTTATGGCTTGAAAACATTCATGGAGCTCTTATGGGTTTTCATGGATGTTCTTCATTGTTCTTGATGTTCTTGCCAAGAACAAAAAGGTTTTGTGTTTTGATTCAAAGTTTTGATTATTTCATAAAGTTTATGTTATATGTTTTTCAAATGATTTATCATGTATTTAAAATGTTAGATATTTGATTAAATAGCAATAGAAATATCTATCATCATTATGAAAGGTAAAAGCAAAGGTGATAAGAATTTCTTTTCTTATGCACCACTTGATTGTTTTTGACAAAACTAATAAATCAAAACACACACCACACCTTTTATCCCTAAAAACCGGCCACCCTATTAAAATAGGGTATTTTTGGGGCTTTTATGCAATTACATAAAGTTTTGATACTTTTGTGTATTTGTACTTTGACCCGAAAGTTTACGTTTTGACGTTAAGGCCTAAAAACGCTAAAGGACAAATTGTTTTGCTCCTTTAATGAAGTTTTGAATTTATTTAAATTTTGGGTTCTAGTTGTATTTACATGAAGTAGTGACTTTTGTGTTTTTACAAAGTGACCCCAAAAGTTTATGTTTTCGCAATATGGCCCAAAAAGTTGTGGTTATTGCATGATGGCCCAAATAGGATGAGAACAAAATTGTTTTGTCTCTTTAAATGAGAATTGGATTTTCATTTTGTTTAGCTCCACTTAAATCAATTTTATGGATACAAAATCCAAATGAAAATGTTGCATTCAATTTAATTAGTTAAAATGTTAATTAATTAAAGGATGATTATGAACCTAAGCCTATAATAATTGAGCTATGTGAAAGGCCGTTTCAAATTTGTTTGAACCATGGGAATGTGTAGATTAGATTTTGGTTGTAATTTGAATTGTTCAAATGTTGTAATGAGCATAAGCTCACCTTTACTTTGAAGTATTTCTTTCTTGCTTTATATGATATGCATGAAAATGAAGTAATTGGGTCCAACGCCCTAAGACAACACGCCTTAATGTGATTAAACGCGTAACTAAAATCAATCTCCATCCCTAGACCGAGATTCAACACAAGGCTCGTGTTGAATCTAAACAAAGGTTCATAGTCATCCTAAGGCCCTAAGGCAACTATATAGTCCATTAAATGAATGCAAACCTTATGTTAGTAGTAACATATACTCTTGCTTTAAAAACCGTTTTAAAAGCATAGTGGGAGTATTATGTACAACTAAAACAATCATATGGACCAATAGTTGTAATAGGACCAAAATTGTTTTAATAGAGATTAAAATGTATATTGATATGTGATGAGACCTAAAACCCTCAACCAACCCAATATTAAGTTGAAAGCGTGAGAGTGCTTTGAACACTCTTTCGTGGCCTTCCACTGTGGTAGGCTCCGATCGTTTGTGACTTGTACACCGGCTTCACCCTATAATGGGGGAGTACAAAGTGCATGCTTACACTCAGGAGGAGTTCTATATACATACATGATGAAGTGAGGTAGGCAACGAGTTTAGCCAACATGATATAATTCTGAGGCTATTCTTGAACCCCTACTTGAACTAGCATGGTGGGAATGACTTAACTAAGTGAAATGACGCCAATATGATATAATTCTGAGGCAATCATTCTCTAGAGGCCAAATAAGATGGGTACTTGCATTAGTTGCAAATGAGTAAGCGTACTCTCTCATTATTATTAACGCTAGCCAACATGATATAATTCTGAGGTGGGCTTGGTAATAGTGAGCCTCCCATAACCTACTAGGAGTTTCATCCAAAACTCTCGAATTCCTATGAGGGATATGGAATTTGCCAAAAATAGTGGGTGGTACTATTTGATTTAAAGACCCGAATCAAATGGTTTAAAATCAATCAATTTATATACGTTATGTATTTGTTTACCAATATATTTGCAAACGCTATCCAACACTTGACAAAACCGAATGTTTTAGTTTCCGGACTTGGTACCACAATCCCAAAGAATGTCTTAAATGGATTGTATACATATCTAAGTAGTCTCATCCTCACAATCTTCCTAATAATAATGTATCATTGGAAGAACATATTAGAAAAGTCTATCATAAAGAGGACAACACTTTTAATGTCATAATTCTTCAATTACAAATTGTTGTATGAAGAAATAGGAGTTGCTTTGAACAACCCTTAGTCAATGCAAACACTTAGTGCTTGTTTCTTTGTTACATGAACAAGGAACTTGAGAAGAAAGCACAAAGGCATGGACACTTTATGTGCCATGATTCTTCACTTACAATTTGTTGTGTGAAGAAATAAGAGTTACCTTGTACAACTCTTTAAAGTTTGTAATTATGTTTAGAACATAATGGTTGGTTGACAAAAATAGTCCATCAACATGGACTTATGATGATTGCGAATCATTGAGTGTTGAAGTGTTACACCACTTATAGAGACGGGAACTAGGCAAGGACTTCACCTTTGTGTCCCTATCCTAATGGTTCACTAAGTTTATTGTAAACTATGTAGTGAACAATAAACCACATGCTCTCCAAAATTGTTTGATGTGTATAACACAATTGAAAAAGGTTTCAAGAGAGATAGTGGGAGTTTAGGGACCATGACTAATGTAGTCAAAGGTGAAAGTCAAATAAAGAAGATAAATAACTCCAAGGGAACAAACTTTCTTTATGAAAGGATGGACATTGGAAGGGGTATTTGCAAGAAATGTCTTGCAAGTGTCAAGAACACACCTTTCGAAGGTGTTGTAAATTGTTCTTGAAAAGTTCAAAACAGTTGGTTCTTCTACTTGAATACTTGATTCCGTATTAGTAACTATGTTTTACAATCGTTGTAAAAGTGTGGCTAATAAGAAGTAGAAGATTAATGAGAGAAGAGAAAGTACTTCACATTCGGAAAGTGAATAAAATATAGATTTCTGCGAAAGCAGTTAGTACTTACTTCCTCATATGAACTACCAAAGAAATTGGAAAAACATAGATTGTCTTTATATTCCAATTTTAAGGAACTAAATTCCGTCACTATGTGAAATGGATAAATGTTTTGTTTGACAAAACAATGTTCTTTATTAATCAATGATTGGATTATGGTAATCTAATTAATTATCTCTGTAGTAGAGATAATATGGTAGTGTTAACTGTTTAGAAAATAATGATGCTTAAAACCCAAAAGGTTGCAAGGTAGTGACTAATCCCAACTAAAGTTGTGATACCTCTAAAACATAAATTACGAGTTGGTCATAGATGGACGCTTTGGATCGTTAGATCCGGATCCAATACCTTCTTGTTAAAATTGTATAGAGGTGAAATGTTCGAATCTTTATTCTTTTGGAAAGAAGAAAGAATCACAAAGTTGTTGAGGTTAATTCACTTAGATGTTAGTGGCACTTGTCCACAAACATAAATACTACTCATGTTGATTAACATTCACCGAAGATCACTCTCGGTTGGACTATAGTTTATTTTGAATAAACAAAAGTCCGAATACTTTGCAAAATGTTTCAAAGAATTCAAGTAATGTAAGTTGATGAGTAAGACATCTAAAGTATTTACCTCCTTAGATTTGATCTAAGGAAACGTAACACTTTAGATGAGTTTCCTTGAAAGATATCAAGGAAATAAGCATCATAAGATAATGTATTTCTCCATTAGGAGAAGAACGAACTCGAATAAGATTTAGTTCGTTATATGTTATCTATTACCTATATATAGGATATATACTTCTAAAACAATATGATTGTCAATGAGAAGATCTTCCAATATTTTCATGACTCCATAAGATGTAGTTGGAAAGAAAGACAAATCTTAAGCATGTTAAAGATTTGGGGTTGTGTGCTAATAAGCAATATTTGTTTGATAACAATCTTGTAGGATATCCTTAAAATAACTTTTGGATATCACTTCTATAAACCAACTAACAAATGTTGTTTTGTTGGGTAGTTCATTGTAATTCTACAATGTGATTTGCCTAAAAGCAAATGAACGAGAGATAGAACTCAAAGAATGGGTTCTTTGAGAGACAAGAAAGTAATCAACAAATATAACAACCTAGTTCCTATACCACAAGCTCCAAGGTAGTCGATAAGGATTTATAAACCGTCTCAGTTGAATGGTTTTGAACTTTATGACTATGTCATAGAGTTGCACCTCTTAATTCGAAAGAAATAAGAATGAAAATCCTTATGACTACATTGAGTGCATATACGATATATACTCAAGAAAATGGTAAAGTACCATTTGACTCGAAATAATGAAACCTTCATAGCTAATTGGTAGCTTAAGGTGACTACAATCAAAGAGAATGGTTGACTTTGAAGAAACCATCTTTGAGATAGTCTTGGTTTCAATTAATTCGAAGATTGCTAGCTACAACTAAATGGTGATTCAATGTTTAGACATAATATGGGTTTCCGAAACCATTATTAAGATAGTCTTGATAATATATGTCTAAAACTATAAATCACAAGACATGTAAGTTGTAGAGATCCATCCATCATGGATCTTAGCAAGTTAATGGGAGCTATTTGCATTTTATGAGGAAAAGGATCAAATCGTTTGATTTCTCATAAAGATGTAAATGAATCTTTTGTTTACTAGTTTTACAAAAGATTAGTGGGAGTTAATCATGTTCCTAAAATTTAAATATATATGATATATTAATTTTGGAAATGAAAAGAATACTTCTTCGTTAAAGTTATGACTTTAATACATTATATGAAGATAGAATGTATATGGGAGATATAGTCTATATACATGGGATGGAAATCTATAATGATATATTTCATGATATAATTGGATTATATCAATCCCTAATAATAGACAATGGATGCTAGGGAGTTTCTCATATGATGATAAACTTCAAATAGAAGGACGATTCTAGTGAGACTAGCAAGTTGCCCTTCTCAAAGGGAACGTACCCTTTGACTCCCAAAGAAATAATGCGTAAATAGAATCCTTTATGCGTAAGCAGAAAGGTGATTTATGTGTTTCATATTGTATGAAAAACATTGATATGAGTTGTACCTAGAACGGTACAAGATGATATCAGTGCAAGCCCAGGATCAGAACCATGGCAACTGTCAAGTGAATCCTTAAGTATTTGAGAAATACTAAAGGATAAATTCCTCAAAGATCGAGGAAGAATCAGAGTAACGTAATGGAAGCGTAAATGTATTAGATTATGAATCTAATCCATCATTGGATGTTTCTTCATTATGAATGAAGAGATAAACGAATATCTCTTTATTATGACTAAAGAGATATTTGGATGGAAACATTAAAGTAATGACTTTAGTGTGTTCCATTATGAATGCAAGATATATTGCCATATAGAAGTTTACAACAATGTTGTTTGGATGGGAAAGTTCATTTATGAACTCTCTATTCGGTTCCAACCAGAAAGTGTATGACACTAATGGGGCGATAGCTCAAGCCTGGGAATCAAGGTCTCATCAAGATCCGAACACAAATGAGAGACTGAACCACATGATTGAGAATCATGTATAATGGTGACGTCGTTATTCTCAAGGTTGCTTCTGTGGATAACACATATAGATGTCCACTGTCTAGGCCTACTATTCAGCCATTTATGAAATGACTTCAGAAGAGGTATCATCAAGATGACCAAGCTGATTGGCTCTAGTGCAAGTGGGAGATTGTTGGAAATGTGCCCTAAAGCCAATCATGTGATGATACTTTACGGACATTTCACATGTTAAACTAATCTAGTTTTACATATAAAGGGCAAAGATTATTGTTTGAGCCGTCTCATATAAATGTTATATGCTTAAACGATAAAGTCCAAGGAATATGTGATTGGGAGAATGTAATCTAATGAAGTTAGATTCATGAGACCATTCTTTCGTAGACACATCCTAAACGTTCCTGATCATAGGATTGCCAATTGGGCGTTGACAGTCCGTTAAGATCAGTACGTACTATGTCTTCTCTCAGGGAGAGTGATTAGTCTCGAGTCATTGGTGTGTGTGACATCAAGACAAGTACGGTAGGTGCTCAATAGAGAATGAGTTCACTGAACGCGATTAACGAAGAGTTCTCATATTCCATGTCACATGAGAACTCATGGTTGAGATAATGCAAATTAGTCCTTTGACCTGAGGCATCATAGTTGTCTTGTGGTTAAGACCTTGATCTTTGATTATGTCAAAGTCACTCCATCAGGAGGGTGTCCACGGCATCGTTGGGGTCAAGTGACTTAGCTATGGAGACAAGTGAATGCGCAACAAGGGATCTCTAACCTTCAAACCGTTTGAGGGAGAATACTCTATGATATGATTTGAATCTCTGGCCAGAGTATGAATGAGATTAGGGAATGCGTTCCGAATCACATTCAAGGTAATCATATAAGCACAAGACACACATTGGATAGTAGACATGATCAAATAAACTATCAAACCAAACAATGTGGTCAAGAGTATTAGATTAGAGAAAGACCGTATTGCATTTGTAATCCCGAACTGAATAGGTTCTCTAACCTCTTCTGATTAGCTTGGGTAACCATGATATGCTGCTAGGTGTCACTCATGGTTTGTGGAAGCCCTAAACGTGTGTAATCACTAAAGGGAGAATTGAAAATAGTTTCAATTCACAATCGATGTAAAATGGTTTTAATCGCCCACTACCTCGCTAAAAGGAACCTAATGGATCGCACACCATAAGAGGTGGAGATTGGAGATTAAACGGAAATGAGTAAGAATGATTAAATGGTTTAATCATTTATTTATGGCAAGGATTAATTAATATGTTAATTAATCAAACGAATAAGTTCGTTAAAGACCTCGGGATAGTTTTGGACCTTAAGGCCCAATGGGCTTCGAACGTCAAGCCCATTAACTTAAGTTGTATGACAATTTAATGAATAAAGATTCATTAAGGCCCAAAAGCCCAAATCCCTTTAGGTGGCCGGCCATAATAGAATGAATTAGGGTTTTGGTTGTTTAGGTCACTTAAAGAAGTGACTATATAAATGACTTTATAGCCAAAATTCATTAAGTGTTAAAAGGGTTTATTTTTGGGGAAAATTGGTGAGAATTGTCTCTCCATTTTTCTCTCTAAAGAGGCCAACACCTTGGAGGGTACATCTAGCAATCCTACTACTCCAAGGTCACTCATTTCTTCTACAATCTAACCTTGGTGAAGAGACTTAGAGGTTCTCAATTTTGGGAACTTGGAGAACCTATTCTTCCATCCAAATCCATGGATCTAAGAAGCAAGGAATGAAGGCCCTATCTCTTTGGGTGATTAGCCTTTGCTTATGCAAAGAGGAATCTACAAAGGTATTAATTTCAACTCACTTTGTTTTGAGTTGATTATTGGTTCACCAATCTACTAGGCTTTGAATTTCTTGGTTTATGTTTTGTTTTTAAGTGCATGCAAGCATGATTCCGCCTTTTAATTGTTATTAGCATGCTATTGATGTTGCTTAAATGAACATGTTTTCACAAAATAATTCCTTCAAGTGGTATCAGAGCCTAGGTCTAGTAGTTGGTGAATCCTTTTGGGTTTTGTAGTTCATAAGTTTATGATTTAAAAGTTGTAATTGTTACAAGCTTTATTCTTGCTTCTTTGAATGTAAATTTTGTTTGAAAATTTGCCATCTCAAATGTTGTAGATGTAGTTCATATGAGGATGAATATTGGAGCTAAAATTTGGTGCCATGATTTTAGGGATTTTCGGCCAAATCCAAAGGGTGATTTTTTGGGTTCATGTTTGTCTTGTTAAAAGTGTTTTAAGGTGACTTTTGTAACCCCTAAGTACCCTAGGATGTTAACACCATTTTGAATGGTGAAAATTTGAGTTTTATGGCTTGAAAACATTCATGGAGCTCTTATGGGTTTTCATGGATGTTCTTCATTGTTCTTGATGTTCTTGCCAAGAACAAAAAGGTTTTGTGTTTTGATTCAAAGTTTTGATTATTTCATAAAGTTTATGTTATATGTTTTTCAAATGATTTATCATGTATTTAAAATGTTAGATATTTGATTAAATAGCAATAGAAATATCTATCATCATTATGAAAGGTAAAAGCAAAGGTGATAAGAATTTCTTTTCTTATGCACCACTTGATTGTTTTTGACAAAACTAATAAATCAAAACACACACCACACCTTTTATCCCTAAAAACCGGCCACCCTATTAAAATAGGGTATTTTTGGGGCTTTTATGCAATTACATAAAGTTTTGATACTTTTGTGTATTTGTACTTTGACCCGAAAGTTTACGTTTTGACGTTAAGGCCTAAAAACGCTAAAGGACAAATTGTTTTGCTCCTTTAATGAAGTTTTTTTTTGTTTTGAATTAGATTTTTGTTAGTTTCCCGACCCAATGATATAATTGGATCAAATTTGAACCATGATTATCAAGAACTTAGTTAACATGTGTTTTGTGAAATTCCTAATTCTCTTGTTAGTTTTGTACATGTTTGACCATCTTTGAAAAACCAAATGCACATAGCCTTGTTAATGTGAAACTAAAGTATGACTTAAAGCTTCATATGTGAATTTAGTGACCATATACATCCTATGTGAGTTTTTGAGCCGATTGAAAGTGTGTGCATTTTTCATACACTCCTATTCTTTCATGTGTGATGAACTTATGTGAGATACATCTCTAGAACTTGCGTAACGATCTTTCGAAATGTTTGTCATTGATTGCATGAACTTGGAAATGATAGAGGCATTAGGTTTACCACTATGGCCCAAATAACCATGTTTCCCAAAGAAAAATGATATCATTAGATTGCCAATTTGAGCCGTGTATGTTGAGCCTTTTATTTCTTATCACCAGATATGTCTACCCTTATACCTGAAACATTTTTCCTTACCCTTTCCAAGCAAGCTAGTGAGCAATGTGAGATTGTCTTATGAGAAATGTTTGTGAAGTACTTTGAAGGTGTTTGGCAAAAGAATAAGTGTGGGGGTATTTCATGTTTGGATTCGAAAAAAAAAAAAAAAAAAAAAAAAAAAAAAGAGAGAGAAAAGAAAAAGAAAGATTGTATACAAAGAAAATAAAAAGTTTTTTTTAGTTTCAGTTTAAGGGTGTGGTTGGAGGTTCTAGAAGAATTGTTGGAGAGCTTGAGTTCTTATAAATCTAAAGAAAAGAATTGCTTGCAATGTAGCTTGGAACTTGTGTTTTCCTATTCTTTCGTTTCAATAACTCTATCCCTAAGCCTCATTACATCCAATAAAAGTCCTCTTGATTTAAGTTTTGCAATTATGATTGTGGAGATGAGATCTTTATGCAAGCTTATGGTAGAAATTTCACATTTGATTCTTTGAGCGAAACACATTAAAACTAAACACATGTGTGATTGAGTGAATATTCAGTGCGAAGGTCGCTAGTTTGCATATGATGATTTTAGAAATAAAAACTTGAAATTGCATTAGCATGGCTATCTCACACACTACACTTCAAGGATGATTCAAAGATTACTGCTAATATTTGAATAAGGAAGATGAACTTGGATTAGTTCCTTGATGCTAGCTATGGTTCTTGATGATTTGTTTTCTTGAATGAAATTCTATGAGGGTCACATAGAGGGAAGCTAATGTTTTTGTTACTTCTTGTTCTTGTTTTCTTTGTTTTGCTCGAGGACTAGCAAAAGTTAAGTGTGGGGGTATTTGATCGGATCATATTTATATATATTTTTACTTTAAATTCACTCGTCTTTTCTTGGTTAGTTCCTTATATTTTTGAGCTATTTACGTTATTTTTGTGTTTATAGGATTTGTTATGCAAAGAAAATAAAAATAGAACAAGTGAAATTTTATGTAATAAATTCGTCAAAAGCAAATTTAAATTACAATATTGCTAACCTATTGTGACGCTAAATGATAAACCAATATTTAAACTATATATTTCATCCTTTTATATTTCTTTTCTTGTCTAATTTAGTTGGAAGCTTTAAGTATTTATGATACTTTTGATATATTGTGTTTGTAGGAGTAACATGATCGAAAGAATTTATTTTTCTGCTATATGGGGCTGCTAGAAACTAAGTGAAAATAAAAGGAGACAGCTAAGGGGAATAAAAGAAAGTTGCCTTTGCAGCTGGCGAGAAAAGAAGAATAAAAAGAGGGATGGCGTACTGTGAAAGAAGAATAAAGGCAGAGGAAGGTAGTGCATACAGAAGATATCGTGGGGAGACAGTGGGAAGGTAGTGGAACAAAAAGAATGGCAGAAAATAAGAGGAAGTGGACAGAGTTAGGTGGGATAGAAGAAGAATAATAAGAGAGACAGCGTGCAGGTTGAGTGGAAGCTGTGGGGAGAAGCAGAAAATAAAGATAGACTTGCGGGGAGACAGTGGGGCGACAGAAGCCAGTGTGTAGCATAAAATAAAGGGAAGAAAAAGTCATACAGGGCCAGCGGGAGAGAGGTGCAGGAGAATAAAAACAAGACGGGCTGTCTTGGAGCAGGGGGGATTGGTGGAAGGCAGAGAGCTGCCTTTGGCAGCGTGCAGCGGGGGACGGGAGATAGAATAAGAAAACAAAAGGCTGCCTTGCGCAGCCTGAGCGCAGGAAATGGAGAGGAGACTGCCAGAGAGGAGACGGGAGAGATAGGGGTAGCTACCTTTGGCAGCTCATAGGAAAGAAAATAAAAAAAAAGGGAAAAGGAGTGAGACGGGAGTGAGAGACCAGCAGGTCAGAGGGAGAGCTGAGGGAGGACAAAAAGCTGCCTGGCAACGTGAGAGACTGGCGCGGGGAGTGAGGCGCGGAAAAGAGGGGGAAGTGACGTGAGGAGCAGAGGGACAGCATGCAGAAACGGCAGAAGGCAGATGGGGAGAGGCGCAAGTGAGATGGGGAGAGAAAAGTCAGAGGGAGATTGACGCGAAGAACAGCTGCACAGAAAGCAGAAGGCTTCAATCTCCTCTTTCGGTTTAATCTTTCCAAACTTCTATTTTATTTCTGTTTTAATAATGTGTAATTAAATTTATTTGGGCTAGAGGTTAATTCAAAGCCATGAATATATTTGTAATATGAATTGATTACCTTCAGTTGTGATTTCTGAGTTGTGATTTAATTTGCTTAACTGCTTGATTGATAACTTATTTTTGTATGTCGATTAAGAATGCATACTTAATTTACATGCATGAATTTGATGCTAGAATATAAGTGAATTTCACCTAATTGTTATGAACTTATATTCACAAGTAGTGAAGGTTGCTAGTCACAATCACGTTAAGTAAATTCTTGGCATAAGTTTCATGCAAATCATAGTAACGAGTGCCTCGTCAATGCTTATGTTTTTCATAGAACTTAATGATTCTTGCTTGTATCTCTATTATGCAATTCATGTAGGGAACTTGTAGGGAATGTTTTGGGTTGTTGTATGCAATCATCCAACCCAATAACTTGTGGAAAAACTGAGAGTTAATTAGTGCAATTCACGGTTAATTTGGGGCGTTGAGATTTACAATTTATTGAAAGAACAACTGAAAATCAATTTAGGTTGCATATGTGTCATGTGTGGAGAATAACCCTCTAGCTAGTCCGTCATTTATCCTTTCACCTTAATTTCATGTTTTTGTCAATTCTGTAATTTATTTAAGTTTAATTTACTTTTCATCAAAACCAAACCCCCCATTATTAAATTATATTATTTAGTTAGTTTTCATTGTTGTTAGTCTTTTAATTCAATTTCCGTCCATTTCAGTTCCTAGTATCCAATTTGATTGTTTTTATTATTTTGAGTCATTCTAAGTGTGTTTCGAGTTATTAGAGTTTTTAGCCTAGTTTTGTGTCCTTGAGTCTTGTTTAATATTTTTAAATTAATTTAGAGTAGATTAGCAATCCCTCCTAATCCCCGGCCTAGAACGATACCCTACTTACATCTATACTACAATTGTCAAAAAGAGGGTTTAATTTGTGTGTCAAGTAATTTTCGCATCAGAAATGGGGAAAAAAGGAAGGAAAAAATATGGTTGTTTTGTGGCCCATGTATTCTTGCATTGGGCATGGTAGCTTGAACTTGGAATGGAAATCTGGCATTGGCATTGGCATAGGCATTGACACAGGCATCGGCATCAGCATTGGCATTGACATTCGAATTTGGAGTTTTGCATCCACATCTACTTTGGCAAACTCATGTCGTGTACCAACATGAGTTTGACCCGGGGGCGGGGTGTTGGAAAATATTAGTATTTAGGTTTTGCTTGTTAGTTTAGGATTTGGGCCGAGCCCATCCGAGTTAGGGTTTATTAGGTTTAGTTCTCTATAAATATTTCTTATAATTTAATTTGAGAAATAAGTCAGTTACAATGTAGCCTCTTAGGGTTTTGTAGCCGTTCCAGCATTCTCGTTTGTTTAATAATATTCCTATTATTTTGTAATCTTGTTCGTTGTGCACTCTGATATTCAACTGTAATTTGTATGATTTAATGGATTCTTTTAAAACTTATAAAGCAAGCATGTAGTTTGGAATATGTTCTTTCCTTTGACATGGTCATAAATCAATCATTTAGAAATAGATTTATTTGGAAAACGGATTAAATTTGGGGACCAAACATAACATCATCAATGAATGAGTCTTATCTTGAGTAAGCCTAATAAGACAACTAATCCATCACATTCACAAATGCTTGTTATTCCTGACGAAATGTTATAATGTCTATGCGTCTGTTTGTACTCAAAATATACCCATTTTTACTTATTTGCGCAATTTGGGTAAAATATGGCATTTGGAGGATTAATGAGTAAGAAGACTAACTTGGAAGATATTTAGCTATCAAGTGGATGGCTTTGACACTATAATATTGTTTTTCCCATTTGTTTTGGTGGTGGAGGTTTGCCAAAAGAATTGTTTAATAAAGACAAATGCATGCTTTTTCATGCAAGTGGATGAGAATGCACCATTAGAGCTTTCGGACAAGGAACATGTGGAAGAAGCCAACTTGCTTCTTTTAAATGTTAGTTTATTACAAGTGGGAAAACATGTGATGAAAGCATGTGGTGGAGGTGCAAGTTTCCCTTTTAATATTATTTCTCCATGCAAGTTGGCAAGCGAAATACAAACTGCCCAAGTTTCTTTCGGGCAGATGCAATGTCTTCAGCGGGAGGGTTTCCTCCAGATCTCTATTTAAAGGAGGTCAAACACAAGGATTATGGACACTCAAAACAACCAATCAAAACTCTACTCAAATTAGCTCATCAGCTTCCTTGTAGACATTTATTTTTAGCCAAGCATCCTTTGCTTTTCTTCTTTATTAGCTCTGCTACTCACTTGTAGTATCGATCTGATTTGTAGCTTTTATGTACTCATTTCTAGTCATATAAATTACAAGCAATCTGCAATATTAGTCACTTTCCTCTATCATTTATATTTCCAAGCAACCTTGTCATTTACATATTGTTGATGCACAAAATCAGCGAGGACTTTGGTACAACAGAAAGTGTCGGGTTTTGTGACCTTCGCTTGGTTGCTTCGGTCACTAGTGAGGATAAGTACGTAAATGAATAGAGATAGAGAAGCAAACACAGGATGTACGTGGTTCACCCAGATTGGCTACGTCCACGGAGTAGAGGAGTTCTCATTAATTGTGAAGGGTTTACACAAATACATAGGTTCAAGCTCTGGTTTAGTGAGTTCTAGTGAATAGTTTAGTACAAAATGACATTAGAGATTATTGTGGGAGAATGATCCCTATTTATAGAGGAGAGTTTCTAGTTTTGTTCTAACATCGACACGTTTCGTGTTGTGATTGGCTTCTGATGTTGACACGTGTCAAGCTGTGATTGGCTTCTGATGTCGACATGTGTCGCATTGTGATTGGCCTCCTGGTTGAAGGGAAGCTCTTCTAGGTCCTTGACGGTATAACGTTGATCGGTGCTCAGTAGTTTCGGGATTGGTCAAGTATGGTACAAACACATATTGTTCTATCTCTCCATATAAGTAAAGTCCTTATTTTTAAGGCAAACAATGAACCTTAATTTGAGCAACTCCCACTCAAATGGCACAATCTCTTGATTTGAAGTCAAAAGGCGTAACCTCAATCATTCAAATCCCGTCTACTAGCGGCATCTAGTAGTGGCACGCCCGCACCCACCAACCTCGCATGTGAAGTAAATCCCCGGCTTGCCCGCAAGGCCCATGGCGGATTTAAGGAGCGAACATATTTTGGCACGCCCGGTGGAATTTTTATATGAAGTTAGATCATGAAGAATCCTTATGTTCATGATTTTTCTGCTTTTTCGGAGGATGACGGTGTGGAAGAGCGCCCAAGCTATGGCCATCACATAGAGCCAACCTATGAGTTGCCAACTTATGGGTACATGGTTGAAGAATACTCAAGTCCCATGGAATATGATTGTCGGCCAACTCATGGCCATCAAATAAATAATAATCTTGAAGATTGGCCAACTTATGGCTATGATGAAGGTTACTATTCTTTTGAAGACAATCACACTTTTGAATACTATGATAGGCCAACCAATGGCTTTGAGTATCAAAAGGCTTCCAATGAGTACATAGAGCCAATATACGAGATGACAACTCATAATCATCCAGATGAAGAGCTCTACAAAGAGGATGTGGGCAAATTAGAGAAGGTGTCCAAACTCCATGTGGCAAGCATCGAATATGGTGAAGAGGTGACTAAGTGTTTTAGAAGGGTGGAGGAAAGCTATACAACTTTTGGAGAAACTTTGAGAAAGTTGATCGATCAAATATGTCAAATCCCTTCTACAAAGCATGACCCTCCTACAACCAAGGAAGAACAAATCATACACGTTGATGAAGGCCAAACAATGGCCCCACCCAATGAAAAATCCATGAAAATGGATATGGTTGTAGGAGACCAAATCGACATATCGAAACCGATAACGGCTAAGATGGAGCTTATGGCTATTGTAGGCCAAACACCAACGCTCGGGGGGCTCGAACTCACACCTCATGTGGAGCCCGAAGAAGAAGATAAAAGCTCATACACTCCTCCCCGCCAACACGAGCATGTCGTCTATATCAACATCTCAAGGAGAGCAAAGCTTGGGATCAAACATGAATGGCCACCTCCTATGGTTCCCAAGCTATATGGCATGACCAATTTAAATGGAGGATCCGATCTCTCTACACTCAATTTTAAAAGAGAAAAAGATTTGAGTGTTAAGAGATATATGGGCAATCAAGGGGTTGACCAATGTGCCCAAATAGGGCTTGTTTTGTTTCCTCTTCTGCCCAAAGTAGGCTTCCTGCTTCTTTCTTTATCTTGTTTTCTCCCCCTTTCTTTTTCTTTTTCCCTTTTATTTACTTTTTTCTTTTAGCTTGCCCGACAGAGCCTTTAATTTCCTATTTCTGTTTGCCTGAAAGGGCTGTGTTTTCCCTGTGTTTCTTATGATATTACAAAGAAAAAGATATAAAAATTAAAAATTCCAAAATCACAAAAACACTTTGCTTTGTTTTGTTTTTCTTTCTTTCTTTCCCTTTTTTGTTTTCTTGCTGGAGAGCTTTACAGAAAATATCAAAGATCTGAGCAGTTTGTGAGTAGCCATTTTTACCCTCATTTCCACTTCTTTTTTATCCAATGGATGCATTTAGCCCAAACCCAGAAGTTATAAAAAGCCAAAATCATGGCTTTTCTGTGCAAAATTATATCAAAGACCTTCTCAACAGCTATTACAAGAGGACCATGGAATTACATTGTTGTTGCCCGAGGGAGCTATATAATCTTGCCCGATGGGCATGACATCTTTTCCACTGCAAATATTTAAATTAGACATGGGGCCCCATGTTTGATCTGGCAAACATATCTGAAGTGTTCTTGCCATGACCGTTGTAGCTTCAACGACGTGTTACCAAGCTGCTTACAAAAGAATTAAAGGTTCGAAGGAGAGCACTGAAACTTCTTATAGATACCAGACCGTCTAAACGTAGGGCAGGCTTCTGCAGCATGAAGTGGGCAAGGTCGACAAGATGTAAGCCATGGCTGCCCAACATGTCGCCTACAAAGCAAAGGAAGAGCACGAGAGGCACATCAAGCTCGACGCACAATCACGATTAGAGGAATTGTAAAGAAAGCTCTCCACATAATTACACTTCTCCACCAAGATGGCATTTCTTCAAAAGTAAAGAGTGCATCACCGACAGGGGAACGGAAAGAGGCAGCAATTCCAACAGCTTAGCATCTGCTCCACACGTTACGAGACCCCTACGATCACGATCATTCTTGAAGTATCGTAGCTATTTCCATGTCAAGCCATACTTCTTTGATCCTCTCTGACCATGATGCAACACATGCACCGATGAGTCTTCACCTCCAGTATACCGGAGCTCGCAGGGAGAAGAAGACAACAAAAGCCAGCCAAAACCTGTGCTGCAACATCATGTTGGAAGTGATAACGAACTTAATTCCAGCAATGCTTTCGACAGCGGGCTTGTTGCAAAATCCCATGAGCCCGAGGTGGTGTTGTTACTCAAAAAACGAATCCATGGGTGGTGTCTTGGAACCACAGCTCGAGCAAAGAACATCAAACAGCGGATCAAAGTCTAGTACAGCTCCCGACCTTAATGGAATGGATCAATGAGCAACAATTGCAGGTGATACTCTTCCATTCCCTAATCTTGGGGATCTCTATTTTCTCTAATTATCTCTCAGTATGGGAAGAAAAGTCTGGATTTCGCTGGTTAGGGAGGGGAGTGTGCTAGCACTATGCATCTCACTCCGTCCCAAATAATCAACTACAGCTTAGAGAAGCTGTTTTGCTCCTTGATGAAATTCTAAACGTAAAACAAGAAATTGAAGTTGAATTTCCAGTGGTGAAGATCAGAACTGAGGTCATGAAAAAACCATTCTACCAACTTAATCTCCAACTCCATCTCCAGCCCAAAATCGATTATTCGGAGCCCAACAGCCGAGTTTGGCGTGACACTTCTGCACCAGTTCCTGCCTTAAAAAATGCGGTCTTAGGGTGCTCTCCGGAAAAATAAAGAGTCTGGTAATCGGTTTGGTCACAAACAGCAAGATGCAAATCAGGCTTAATTTGCATGAACAGAACCAAGGAGGAGGGCATGCTCCTACTTCAATCAAAGCTGAGGTACTATGGTCAGCTAGAATGGTGCTCTATCTGATGAGGACCGCGTGTGGAAGACTATGAGGATTCTGAACAAAATAACACCAGAGGAGTTTAATCTCCTCAAAAGGCAACTTATGTACTCTGGCATGGCATGGCATCAACAGATATTTTAAGAGAGGTTCTGCTTTATTTTCTTTTCTACTATTTCTCTCTCCTTTGTCCTTATGCTTTTCCTTCTTTCTTTTGTCCCCTTTTTTGCCCAATAGGGCACCTCTCTCTTTCTTTTTATTTTTTTATTCTTTTATTTTTTGTTCCCCTTTGCCCGAAAAAGGGTCTCTCCCTCTTTTGTTTTCTTTATTATTTTCCTGCCTTTCCCTTGTTCCCTGTTTTATCTTATCTGTCACTTTGCCCGAAGGGGTTTATATACTTATACTATATTATATTATATAAAGTAAGGCAATTAAAAGCACTTTGCCGAGTGGGCTATATTATATATATATATATATATATATATATTTGTATTTATATTATATTATATTATGTTACATATGAAAAGAGGCAAACAGAAAAAGACAAAAGAAAAAGAAAAGTTGCCCAAGTTTCTCTCTTCTCCATCTTTTTCTGTGTTTTCCAGTTTGCCCGACTTTGGGCATTTTTTCAGTTTACTATCTTTGTAACCAATAAGGTGCTCCCATGTTTTTTGGTATCAACACGAAGGAACACAAGCCAGACAACCTTATTTCCCATGCTAGTTACACTGCCAATTGCTTTGCTTATCTTGTCAAGTTTATCAACGACAGAAGGACCGAAGAGGTAGACGTGCCTCTTCCTTTCTAGCAGCACTGGAGCCACCAAGGCTTTTGGGAAGTCATATCAAACAAAGTTCCCATTTGTGATTAAGTGTTCTTCATGCTCAAATGTCTCTTATGCCTGCTATATCATCAATCTTCTGGAGGAGTTTATTGGAGTTGTAAGTTTCACAAACTTTGCTCAAATTTGTAAAACTTGGGGGGCACTATTTGTACTCAAAATATACCCATTTTTACTTATTTGGGCAATTTGGGTAAAATATGGCATTTGGAGGATTAATGAGTAAGAAGACTAACTTGGAAGATATTTAGCTATCAAGTGGATGGGTTTGACACTATAATATTGTTTTTCCCATTTGTTTTGGTGGTGGAGGTTTGCCAAAAGAATTGTTTAATAAAGACAAATGCATGCTTTTTCATGCAAGTGGATGAGAATGCACCATGAGAGCTTTCGGACAAGGAACATGTGAAAGAAGCCAACTTGCTTCTTTTAAATGTTAGTTTATTACAAGTGGGAAAACATGTGATGAAAGCATGTTGTGGAGGTGTAAGTTTCCTTTTTAATATTATTTCTCCATGCAAGTTGGCAAGGGAAATACAAACTGCCCAAGTTTCTTTCGGGCAGATGCAATATCTTCAGCGGGAGGGTTTCCTCCAGATCTCTATTTAAAGGAGGCCAAACACAAGGATTATGGACACTCAAAACAACCAATCAAAACTCTACTCAAATTAGGTCATCAGCTTCCTTGTTTATTAGCTCTGCTACTCACTTGTAGTATCGATCTGATTTGTAGCTTTTATGTACTCATTTCCAGTCATATAAATTACAAGCAATCTGCAATATTAGTCACTTTCCTCTATCATTTATATTTCCAAGCAACCTCGTCATTTACATATTGTTCTATCTCTCCATATAAGTAAAGTCCTTATTTTTAAGGCAAGCAAAGAACCTTAATTTGAACAACTCCCACTCAAATGGCACAATCTCTTGATTTGAAGTCAAAAGGCGCAACCTCAATCATTCAAATCCCGTCTACTAGCGGCATCTAGTAGTGGCACGCCCGCACCCACCAATCTCGTATGTGAAGTAAATCCCCGGCTTGCCCGCAAGGCCCATGGCGGATTTAGGGAGCGAACAACGTCTTGGTGCAGGTTCGATCCTCACCAATTCTTCTCTCTTTAATATTTAACAATGTAATCCACTAACGTTACCACTTTTTTCTAAACAAAAAAAATTGACATATAACAGAATCATGCACGCTACTAATCGCAATTGAGGATTGAAGTTTCTCTTCCATCTTTCTCTTGGAACCTCTAAGAATTTAAAGTGATTCATTGGGTGTGTTTCTATTAACTAGGACTGAGGGGTACTTGTGTTTATGGTGATTACTGCTCTTGATTATGATATGGTTTTAACTAAGAGTGCTGCTATGCACACCTCATAGTTTTATCTTTCTACTCATATTTTAATAAAAATTTGAATACCAAATTTAACTTTATGTAAAAAGAATTCAAAAGCTATGTTAAAACTAAATCCTCCTATATATTCTTTGTAGTGAAATAAAAAAAGTAAAAAGATTTAAAAAAACTTAAACTAAGAAACGAATCAAACCTCCCCATTTTGTGTATTCATCCCTCACTCTTTCTAACTTTTTCGCCTCCCTCCATCTTCTCTCTCTTCCGTCCACCCCACCCACCCCAAATTCTATCTCTTGTTTTCTCCCTATTTTCAACCCTTAGTTCTGAATTGGAATTCGAAAATAACTATGAATATGAATCTTAGATTCAAATTCGGTAGGGGGAGAAAAAAAGAAAAAGAGAGGAACAGAGAAAGGAGAAGAAAAAGAAAGGAAAGTACTTTTCCAGCGACATGTATAAAAGGAGCCGTCACCATCCTATCTAGTGCCTAGTTGTGGTTGCTTTCAGTTGGGTTGGGAGGGACGTTTGTGGCTGTTTCATTTTCTTAAATCTCCAAGATTCAATCATTCTTTATTTTTTATTTATTTAGAGCTTAAAACTGTTAGGGATATTTTAGGAATATAAGTCGGGTGAGAATAGAGTGTTTAGTTTTTTAAACTTTTTATAATGAGTGAAAATATAACACGTACGAAATAAAACTATGGATGAGCATAATAGCACTCTTGTTAAATACGAATTAACCTTCTCGTCCTTGTCTCAAGGCTGAAAAACAAGCAAGAGATCATAATAAATTGGGTTTAAAACATATATTGGACTTCACCTGATAGAATTAATACTGACGTAACCAAGATATTTAAATAAAATGGCTCATAATATGATTTAGAAGCCTTCGTTGTTAAATACTTTGTCGTTGAACAGGAAACTGATGAAAAACATGAAACAATGTGACATACATGACAGAGATATATAACACATGAAAAATATGAAACACATGAAACACATCCATCCACCACCATCACCACTATCATCTACATAAGCATAGGTTGAACCTCAAACCTACACACACCATATTCTTCAGTCATCCATCTTTCATATTGTTTTTTCATAAGAAGCGTAGAGTAGGCGAATGAATTTCTGTGTATATTCATCAAACATGAATTACAACTTCATACAAAGACTATAAAGATTGTATCCTATTCTATTGCCTACAAATAAGGCTAATTAAAACTAAACAAGAAAGTGAATAACTAAATATTAATTCACAATATTGACTAATCAATCCAAGATTCCTTCCTTGACACTCCCCCTTAAGTTGAAGTGTATGTTAATGACACCCAACTTGCTGAGTAACGTTTCAAATTGTGTCAAACTCAATGGTTTGGTGAATATGTTAGCTAGCTGGTCACTCGTCCGTATGTAGGACATACATATCATTCCTTTTTGAACCTTCTCTCACACTAGATGACAATCAATCGCTATGTGCTTTGTTCGTTCATAAAAAATAGGATTCGAAGCAATATGTATGGTTGCTTGATTGTCGCAAAACAATGAAACCGGTTGTTGGTGATTCACTTTCAAATCCTTTAAGATATTTTTCAGCCATGTAATCTCACAACATGTAGTGGCCATAGAACGGTATTTGGCTTCTGCGCTGGACTGAGATTCAGTGGTTTGTTTCTTAGTTTTCCACGAAATCAGTGCTTGGCCAAGTAAAACACAATAACCCGTTATCGATCTTATAGTATCTTTGTATCTGGCCCAATCAGCATCACAAAATGCTTGTAACTGTAATGAACCCATGGAAAGAAATAAAATACCTTGCCCAGGTGCCTAGTTAATGTATTTGAGTACCTTGTGTGCGACATCAAGATGTGGTTTCCGAGGCTTCTCCATGAACTGACTCAACACATGCACGGCATAGGCCAAGTCTGGTCAAATATATCAATCTACCCACAAGTCTTTTATACGAGGATGGATCATCCAACAACTTTCCTTCCATTTGTGTACGGGCCAAATTTTGGTCTAAAGGAAACTGGGAAGGTTTCACACAAAGAAACCCAACATCATCCAATATCTCCAGCATATATTTTCGTTGACATAGAGTGATTCCATGCTTTAATCGTGCAACTTCTATCCCCAAGAAATATTTGAGCACACCCAAGTCTTTTAGTTTAAAACAGTGAAAGAGAAACTATTTGGTCTTTTCAATCTCACGTAAATCATTCCCTGCCAATATTACATCATCGACATAGACTAGTAAGGCAATGAATGTACCTTGACTACTTCGGACGAACAATGAGTAATCAAACAAAGATTGGTGAAACCCAGCAGCCTTGAAAGCATTGGATAATTTGATGAACCATATCCTCAAAGCTTGCTTTAAACCGTAAAGAGATTTGTTCAACTTGCACACTCGAGTCCCCCTCTTTCGTCCAAAACCAGGAGGCAAATTCATGTAAACTTCCTCTTCCAAGTCACCATGTAAAAACACGTTGTTCACATCTAGTTGATGAAGATGCCAGCCTTGCAAAGCTACAACGCTAAGAAGAACATCAACTGTAGTCAACTTAGCCATGGGAGAAAAAGTGTAGCGGTAATCAACACCTTTGATTTGACCATACCCATTGGCAACAAGTCGTGCCTTATACATTTCGATGGTCCCATTAGGTTTGAGCTTCACCTTATCCAATGGGAAATTTGTGAGGAGGTAGAGGCATAAGCGTCCAAGTTTTATTTGCATGGAGGGTTGCAAGTTCATGGTGCATAGCATCTCGCCAATGTGGATCTTGGATAGCCTATGAAAAACTGGAGCAAGGAGGCATGAGGGGTGGGATTAGCAGTATAGGCTTTATATGTGGGTGAGAGATGGTTATAGGATAAGTGAGTAGAGAGGGGATGAGAGGTACCTGACAACGACCGAACCACGTTCGTTGAAGATGTGAGAGTAATCCTTGACTGGAGAAAGGCCTCAACATGAAAGTCCTGCAAAAAGGAGAAAGGTTTGGTGGGTCGTGTACCGTGTCGGGGTGGGGGTGGGTTGGGGGTGGGCGAGGTTGAATGTCAAGGAGATGGTGATGTTTGAGTGGCCGTAGGGTTTGGAGGTAAAGGCATAAGGGTTAGGGTGGTGATATTGGTTGATGGAGTATTTGAAGGTGAATGGATTAAAGGCATATGAGATGGTGATGAGGATGTGGTAGGTGTATCATCTGAAGGTGGTTCACTAGAGAAAGGGTGAAGTTAAGATGGTGCAGGGGAAGAATCCATGTCAAAGTGGAGCAAGGAGGCATGAAGGGTGGGTAGATGTGTAGAAGTAGTGGAAGTGTCTAAGTGTTGATAAGGGAAGTGGTCTTCGAAAAAGAGGACATCCCTGGAGACAAAAACCTTTTGGAGATGAAGGTCGAACAATTTATAACCCTTTTGACCTCACACGTGGATCAAACTTGGAAGGTTTTTGTGCATGAGTGGACGCAAAACAAAGACAACCAAAGACCCGTAAGTGAGAATAGTTGGGTGGTTTGTGAATGGGTGGTCCGTTAAAGAATGGGTGTTGGTGTTTGGCTAATGAGGTATGGCAAAGCAAGAATTGCATCCCCCCAAAATTTTTAGGTAAATGGGCTTGGAAAAGCAATGCTCGAGCAACATTGAGCAAATGTCTATGCTTGCGTTTAGCGACACCATTTTGTTGTGGTGTGTTGACGCAACTAGTTTAATGGATGATTCCTCGTAAAGCATAAAAAGTGTCTAGTTTAAACTCGGGACCATTATCACTACGAACCATTTTGACTTTAGTGTTGAATTGTGTTTCAACCATATGTATAAATTGAGTAAGAAGCTCTTTTGTATCATACTTATGCTTCATTAAATAGATCCACGTGCACCGAGTATGATCATCAACAATGGTAAGGAAGTATTGTGCACCAGAAAGATACGGCACTTGGTAACCACCCCAAATGTCAACATGTATTAATTCAAAACATGATGTAGTAGACACGAAACTTAAGGAAAAGGCAACCTCGTTTGTTTAGCCAAAGGGAGAATTAAACATTGACTGGTATCACAAGTTTTATTTAGGAAAAAGGGAAATAACATTGTAACTTTATGGGATGGATGGCCTAGGCGTTCATGCCAAAGGCTAGATGGAGTGGTCTTCATGGCATTGCATGTTCCTTTCTTTGGTGGGTCGAGGTAGTAGAGTTCTTCCTGTTCAATTACCGTCCCAATCATCTTCCCCAAGCATAGGTCTTGTATGACACAAAAATTATTTAAGAAAATCGTAATGGAGAATGAATCATAGGCTAATTTGCTAATAGATATTAAATTCAACTTAAAGAGTGGGACACAGAGGACATTGTCAAGGATAAGGTTAGGAGAAAAAATAACTTGGCCAACATGAGTGACTGTGGCAAGGGATCCATTTGGCAACTCAATGATGTGATTTTTAACAGGCCTTGAGGACGTAAAGGAGTCAGGGCTGCAAACTATGTGGTCTGTAGCACCGTTATCCATGATCCAAACATTTTTCTTGCTATGATGGATAAATGAAAAAGCTTTGCCTGAAAGGTCTTCGTGATTTGAGGAATTACCAACGTGATTGGCAAATGATGATTTGTTCTTATTCAATATTTGGAGGATTTGTTTGCAATCTTCTTGATAGAATGGAAAATTGGACATCACTTCCTTGTTGTTCACAACAACTTGATTTCCCTTGGACGAACAACTTGGTTCTATTTCTGCGGCTGCTTTTATTTTACGGCAATACTCGAACGAATGGCCTTTCCACCCGTAAAATTTTCACTTGAGATGGGCATGGCAGTTATTTATGGTGTGGTTCGTCTTATTGCACTTTCCACATCGCAGACCACACCATCTTCGGATTCAGTGTCTCGACCTGCACCCTTCATATCGAACACGGTAACTTCTGGATGGGCAGTTCCCCTTCCACTGGAGACTTTGGCTTGCCTCTCATTGCGAAGAACAAGTGAATGAGCCTTGTTTATAGTGGGCAAGGGCTTAAGAATCAGGGTATTGCTGCGAATGGTAGAGTAAGACTCGTTCAAACCCATGAGAAACTTCATCGTCTTCTGAGTTTCTATGTAGAAGGTGATCTCATTCTTCGTGTCATGGCCACAAGTTGGGATAGAACATAGCACATCTCTTTCGTCCTAGAGCCTTTTCAGTTTGGTGAAATATGAACTCACTGTCATATTGCCTTGTATGCAATCGTGAATTTCGTTTTCTATTTGAAACAATTGGACAATGTTCACTTGAGAAAACCTTTCTTGCAGGTCGAGCAACATCTGCTATGCATCCTTGCAGTGTATGACGCTTCCAGAGATTTCCTTCGACATGGAACCGAGCAGCCACTTTTTCACCAGGTTGTTACATCGATTCCATTGTCGTAATTCTTCAATTTGTTCTTCACTTGGCTTCTTGATCATTCCATGAACAAGCCCTAATTTATTTTTGGTCGTCAAGGCCATGGTCATGGATTGAGCCCATGTACCGTAGTTGTCTTCCACGAGAGGCTACATCACAAGAATTGCACTAGGTTGATCCGAATGGTGAAGGTAAAGTGGGTGATTGGGATTTTCCCACTTCTGATACGAAGTCATGCCTGAAGAGGTTGACTTGTTTGGTTTGTCACCCATGGCTATGTTTGCTAGGGTCTGTTTTGTTCTTTGCTTTTTATTTTCCTAGATATAAATCACTCTGGTACCATCATAAGAAGCGCATAATAGGAGAATGAATTTATGTGTATATTCATCAAACAAGAATTACAACTTTATACAAAGACTACAACGATTGTATCCTATTCTATTGCTTACAAATAAGGCTAATTAAAACTAAACAAGAAAGTGAATAACTAAATATTAATTCACAATATTGACTAATCAATCCGAGATTCCTTCCTTAACATTTTTGTTTCCTAAAAACCATCCACCTCTCATCAATGGGTACATGAGATGTCTTTTATAGGATTCAAGTTCCAAAAGGCCATGACACACTCCAAAAGGATTTGGTTGAGTATATATGGCACCAAGAAGGAGAAGGGCATGATGGTCTTTCCTTGCAATAGAATGAAGTGTGCTAGTGTGTTAGACCTAGTTTGGGAGTGAGGTGCTTAAAAAACAAAGCACCCATGAAAAAAAGCTGTGAGGGTTTTAGGTGTTTGGTAAACTGAAAAAAAAAAAAGGGCTTATTTTGGAAGCTGCTGTGAGAATAAGCTGAAATCAAAGGAAAAAGTTGAAGCTATCATTTGTAGCTTTGGAAAACTGGTTTCTTTTCAAAGCACATGGAGCTACAGTGCTTCTTTAATGAAAAGACCCACTATTAGACTGTTTTTTTTTTTCCAAAAGCACTTTTACAAAAAAGTTTACCAAACACTCTGCTGATTTATTTCACAGCCGCTTATTTTCACAGCACAACCGCTTATTCTCATAGCAGCTTTTTTTCAAAGCACAGCAATACCAAACCATCCCTTAGTCTTTCTTGTAATACAATTTAAGTGTGTTTGTGTGTGTTCGTCTTTCTTCGTAATAAAATTAAGTGAGTTTGTACATCTTTGTAATAGAAAATGAAAGTCATTAATTATGCTTCAATCTTACAATAAGTGCTAATACAAACGATAATCAAAACACAAAATAAAAATGAATAAATGATAATTAAAATACTAATAATAATAATATTCATTATCATAATAATATTCATCACCATTTGATTAAATTGGTCATTGACTTGATGGTGGATGTTGTGGTGGACTTGGGAAATAGACATGAGAGGGCTCATCATCCTCAAAGATATTCCTTGCGGCATTCCTTCGCATAATTTCCTTTTGCTTATTGTTAGGGCCCAAAAATGTCACAAACCAATCCAACCAAGTCTCAAGGGCCAATTGTCATGCAAAGCCTACATTCAAGCCCAAACACATGTCAAGGCGCAGGATCGATGCAGAATATATTTACCAACATGCCAAGCCACGGTGTTTAAACCGGATATTCACACCATGTTCATGCTTATTCATCACGCCATGCTTCCTTAGCCACAATTCATGCTAAGCCCAAGTCACGTATTTGGGGCTTGTCAAGTGGATTGTGGTTTGGATGGTTATAGACAGTTATTGGGCCTACATGGAATCGGGGTCATGGAAGACTTTGGGCTGTTTGGGAGCCCAAAGATCCAAGCCCATACTTTTTGTATTTCACGCAAGCATCATTGAGAGAGAATTAGCCTAGTTTACCCCTTTCCCTAGCAAGCCAACTCCCTTAGTTAAGATTAAGCTAGATTCTTGCATTAAAGGCATTCTAAGCCCAACAAGTTAGGCATTTAAAACTGACTTTCTCTTCTTAGGCTACATAGACAGCCAACACACAAAAGCCGCACTACCATATTTAGGGCATGCGGAATGTTGCCCTGGGAAAGCCGCGTCTCGGGAAGAGGCAATCTGCAAATCTCAACAGTGTAGCTAGTTTACACAAAAGGGGAATAATATGATAGCTAGGGAGAAAGGAAGCGAAGACCAAGCCACAAAGGGATATTCCGTTGAAACCTAGAGAAGAAGCCTTCACTTACATAAGGAGAGGATTGGAAAAACACATATGGGATTGGAAGAACACAAAGGAGAAATAGAGAAAACGTAGTGAGAGAAAACCAACAAGGAAGAAGCCTAAAAAGTTCCACTTACCCAAAAGCATATTTCAAGACCCAAGCATCATTATCCATGCAACCTTAGTAATTTTCAAAACTTTGCATCAAGCATCCTAGCCATTAGAAAACTTACTATCACCCTAGGAAAGCCAAGATTATCCAACAAAGAATGCCATGCAACCATGCAAATCCATTCTATCTCATGTAAACTAATAATCTTCTAGCTTCCACACCACGCTTCACTTGAGCAAGTCATTATCTTGATCTTTCACGCTATCTTCAAGATGCTGCTGTTATCGAGATATTTCCTAAGACAATCTATCTCTTTTAAGATATCCCAGAACTTGTTGCGAATCCACACCAAAGGAGACAAGAGGATGTTCTCAAAGCCTAAACCCACCTCGACCTAAAAGTCCCCCAACATAAATTGGCGACTTCGCTAGGGACAGGTCGCAATCTTCATTCAATGGCTCCTAGATCCAGAAGAAACACTACCAGGAGTGGTAACACCTCTGGCGCGGGCGAGGCTACTTCCCGACTCGACAAGTCTCAACGTGAAGCCCAACAAGAAATTGCTACATATGTGAAAATGTTGAAAAAATCAATCCCTAAGCCAAGAAAGAAAGCCAGTGACAAAGACTGCACACCTAGGGAAAAAACTTCTCAAGATAAGTCAACAGCTACTATTGGCAATAGTCTTGAGAAAACACCATCCTTTGTCACTCAGGAAAACGCTATAACCATGCTAAAAAAATAGCTACACATGAGCTTAGAGGATTGGAAATATGTTCCTGAGCCACCATATCCAACCAATATTCTCCACATGCTATATAGTAAGGGATATAAGATTCCCAACCTTATTCTCTTTGACAGGATAAAGGGTAGCTCTAAGGAACATATAAGCCATTTCATTGACACTTTGGGTCCTTCATGCTGACGACTGCAACCTACGTCTCAGAAAGTTCTCGAAAAGCTTAACTGATTATGCTTATACTTAGTACGCCACCTTCACACCAGGTTCCATCTTGACCTTGGAAGAGCTGGCAGGAAAGTTCTATAAAAAATACTTCTAGCATGAGGAAAGAGGTAATTGTAGGCTTTAAAACCAGTCGAGATGGTTGACATCGCACTTAGAAGGGGGAGTAAATAGTATTTCTTTCCTCGCTACCTTCTCTTAGGAAAGGGACCGACGAAGCCAGTAATGCCAATGACTTTTCAATAAGTGAAGGGAAATCTAGATTCTTGGAAAGAAGAATTGAGATCACACTGGATTCCTCACCACAAACAACATCAACAAGAAACATCACAGAGGAAAAACCTTTGGGGATGGACATATATGGATGGAAAACAAAGTTGTTCACATAGTCTAAAAGCTCCAAGAAGTCCTGTTTTTCGGCATAATTTTCCTAAACAAACGACAAGCCAGTAGGAGCTTTTTAGGCAAGTAAGAGGAGGAATGGATAACATAGTGGCTATTCGTTGTACCGAAAAGGTAATGGGTATCTTCAGACCTTTGATACGCTTGCATATGGAGATTTTCTGAAAGCTAGCACAAAGGAAACTCTTCAACGGAACACTACCCTTGACCTACTGTTCAAGAGTATATGGAGCTAGCCCAACTCATGGTACAGAAGCCTGAGGAACAACAAAGCCAGCATAACCACATGGCCACATGCAACCGCTATGGCCCAAGGAATCACTTGGTGACTGAAGGTATCTTTATTGTCACAAAAGGTAAAATGACCTAGCCACAAACACAACATGGCCTTGAACCTACAGTTTGGTTTTTGTTTCTTCTGCCAAAAATGTTTGATTTATTCATTGACACAGAAAACCTTGCTCGATGAAATAGGGGCACCCTTCTTCAAAACATCAAAAGTATCGGTGTTTGTAGAAGGAATAACATAATGGAAGGGATCCACATTACCCACTATCGAAAGATGCATGATATTGGCTCCTAACCACATGGCGAAGAAGTTTGGGTTCAAGACAGACAACTTGTTTCTTGGTCATAAAGACAATGTCCAAAACTATGGCCCTTGTTAGGGTCGCGCACTAGTTTACAAAACCAAGCTTAGTATCCACCCAATCTGCCCAGCCAGTGTCCTCTTCACAGGAGAACTCAAAGTGGATCGATACAGTGGGAAACAGCCCATTCTTAATACATCACTGGGAAATGCACTTAGGATCAATAGGAGGGACCGAGTCTAGGGAAAGCTCATCCTTCTTGAAAGCCTTGTTCTGAGCACCAAGAAGAGGCAGTGACCTGCCTTGCTGAAGATGGTCCTCAGTAGTGAAGGACTCGTCCACTACAGTTAAGCTCTTTGGTGATTCCGCAGTCATAACGCACCTATGGAAAGCAAGCGTCAAACCAAAGATACTACAAGCCAGTGTAACATGTAGGAAGAAATATACAAGTATGCAAAGCGATGCATGACAAGGAATCTACCCTAGGAAAGCAAGTAGGCCAGCCCTGGGAAAGCAAAAAGGTACGTTCATAACATTCAAAGCCTTTCTTACAAAAGTATAAGACTTTAACATGGGACTATTTTCCCTACATGCTATCACACAAAACACATGCATCTTTCCCTGCACATGCCATGTTATCAAAGCCCTAAAAGATCTAGCCAGGAAAAGTATGTTATACGTGTACCTAAGCAAAAATAGGTTATATATGCAGTCAAGCTAATCATGCCAACCAGATAAATGCAACTGATCAATCAATCCCGCTCAAGCACGCACCAACATGCAAAAAAGCTAGGCTAAATGACAATTGCACAGTATACATGGAAAACAAGAGAGAAATCACAGAGGGCAAATGCATATGATTTCAAAGCTGCAAGACTACCTAAGAAGTGGAGTTTGATTTCCAGAAGGAAAGACCCTCACCTCTTGTGCATCCATGTTGAAACCCCAAAATCTTTGAAACACAAGATCAAAAGGAGAGATGCATGCCTAATTTCATCACCATGGCAAATAGAGAAGACAAAAGGAAAAGAAAAATTCATAAAATGGGTCAAGGGAAGAATTTCCTTACCTGAGTAAAGCCTTGTCGCAAGGCACGAATAAGCACGAACAAGTGAACACAACCCAGCATAGAAGGCAGAGAAGAATTTGGAAAGAAAAGCAGTTGTGAAAATTTTGAAGAAGGAAAGATTATTAAAGCACGAGAGGAAGAGAAAGGAAAAATTAAATACTTGTCTTAGGAAGAAGAGTAGTTTGTAATGGTTACCAAGTGGAGGCAGGGGAATACCCAAAGTTTCTCCATATGATTGGACATGCACATGAATCAAGGGAACACAAGGGCAGAGATTTATTTGCTGTCACGCGGGAAGAGGAAGAGTCCAATCAGGAAGCCCACGTTCAAATAAGGGAACATTGGGCATGAGGTTGATTATTCAGCCCACTCAAAGTTTCTTATAGCCCAAATAATCAAGGGGGCTAATGTTGGGGCCCAAAAATGTCACACACCAATCCAACCAAGTCTCATGGCCTAACTGTCATGCAAAGCCTACATTCAAGCCCAAACACATGCCAAGGCGTGGGATAGAAGAGGAATATATTTACCAACATGCCATACCATGGTGTTTAAACCAGATATTCACGCCATGCTCATGCTTCTTCATCACGTTATGCTTTCTTAACCATAATTCATGCTAAGCCCAGGTCACATATTCGGGGCTTGTCAAGTGGTTTGTGGTGTGGATGGTTATGAAAGGTTATCAAGCCTATGTGGAATTAGGGTCACGGAAGACTTTGGGTTGCTTGGGAGCCCAAAAATCCAAGCCCATACCCTTTGTATTTCCCATAAGCATCATTGAGAGAGAATTAGCCTAGTTTACCCTTTTTCCCTAGCAAGCTAACTCTCTTAGTTAGGATCAAACTAGATTCTTACATTAAATACATGCTAAGCTCAGCAAGTTAGGCATTTAATGCTGACTTTCCCTTTCAAACATGCACAGACAACCAATACGCAAAAGCCATGAAGCGTGCTACCAGATTTAGCGCATGCGGAAGGCCACATCTCGGGAAGGGGCAATTTGCTGGTCTCAACAACGTAGCTAGTTTACACCAAAATGAAAATAATAGGATAGCTAGGGAGAAAGAAAGGGAAGACCAAGCGACAAAGGGATATCCCCTTGAAACCTTGAGAAGAAACCTTCACTTACATAAGGAGATGATTGGAAGAACACATATGGAATTAGAAGAACACAGAGGAAAAATAGAGAAAACGTAGTGAAAGAGAACCATCCAGGAAGAAGCCCAGAAAGTTCGACTTAGCCCAGAAGCATACTCCAAGCCCCAAGCATCACTGTCCATGCAACCTTAGTAATTTCCATAGCTTTGCGTCAAACATCCTAACCATTAGAAACTTTAGTATCACCTTAGGAAAGCCTAGATTATCCAGTAAAGAATGCCATGCAACCATGCAAATTCTTTCTCTCTCGTGTAAATTGATAATCTTCTAGCTTAACACCGTGCTTCACTTGAGCAAGTCATTATCTTGATCTTTCATGCTATCTTCGAGTTGTTGATGTTACTAGGGTATTTCCTAAGACAAGCTATCTATTTCAAGATATCCCAGGACTAGCTGTGAATTCGCACCAAGGGAGACAATAGGACATTCTCAAAGCCCAAGTCCACCTCGACCTAAAAGTCCCCCAACATTTATCACGAAATAACTTATTCTTATTTGGAGTGTATTTATTGTGGTCGTCCTTCATTATTCATAACCAAACCTTTCTTTCTCTAAACCGTTCCTTGCATCTTCCTTTCAGACCATTTCTTCCTTGGTCTCCCCTCGACCTAAATTTTTCAACTTCAAAACAAAGCTTTATACTAGTCAGATATTTCATCTTCCCTTTTCTATGCTTCCTTTTGCTTATCTCTTCCAAGGGCTTGAAATAGAAGAAGATGGAGTTGCCGATGATTGGAGCATATTTATGCGACTTAGTTAGCTTGTTTTCTTGCATTTTCATAGTTAGTTTGTGTTTATTATAGTGATTTAATCTATTTTTGTGTGTTTGTAGGTCCAAATGACAAAGTTGGCAAGAAAGTGCAATTTGGAGCATTTTTAGGCAGTTTTGGGCATCAAATGGATAGCTTATGGGTGGAGCAAGATAGATGGACAAATTTGAAGTTCAAGAGGCTAGGAATGTGCTGAAAAGATGAAGAAAATAAATCCAAGACAAAGAGGATAAGGAACCAGCTAAAAAGAATGAACATATCCAAAACCTTATCCAATCTTATCTTATCTTATCCTCTCCTAATCTAATCTTATCCTATCTTATCTTATCTTATCTAAATCAGTTTGTGCCTTAAATCTAGCTATAAGAGGACCTAAATATCTAATTTCTAGATGGCCTATCCTTTCCCTACATTTATGCCGCACCCTTATCCTTCTAGAACCCTTAAATTGGTGCTGAAACATCATTTCTAGAAGTCCCTACAAATCTGGCGCCTCCCCCTCTTCTAGAAGCTCTAGAACCTACAACCCTAATCCTTTTCCCTCTTGAATTAGGCCAAATTTATCCCTTTCCTTGCAGGTATTTGTGCCACACCTTTCTAACCTAATCCCCTTTGGTTTCTCATTGTTTTAACCCATTCCACTTGGGTTTTGGTTTCCCAAGCCTTGTCCCACTTTGATTTCAGAAACCTATCCTAATCCTTAGGGACTGTGCCGCACCTAGCCCTATAAATACATCATTATGCGCCTATTTCAGATTCACCACCCTCTACCATCAAATCACCACACCATTCACCACAATTTCGTGCACCACACATACAAGAGCCAAAACATCAGAAAATACATACTTGTGCGTAGATTTGCAAGGAAGGAGATGTGACACTTGGAGTCGTGCCCTGCCATACAAGCTTAGATTGCTAAACGTTTCTAGGTGTATTCTATCCTTAGTTTTAGTTCAATGTTTGTTTTAATTTGGTTTTATGTTTTCAAAGACATGAGGAACTAATTTCTTTTTAGTTAGAGGTGAATTCCAAGCCATGATTATATGCTTTATATGAATTGATTACATCGAGTTATTGTTTCTTGAGTCTTGAATGTGATTTGCTTATTTGAGTTATTAAAACTTGTTTATGTGTGTTAATTGAGGGTCGACACTTAATTTGCATGCATGAATTTGATGCTAGAGTATAAGGGAGTTTCACCTAATCGTTATGAACTTATATTCACAAGTAGTGGAGGTTGCTAGTCACGATCATGTTAAGTAAATCCTTAGCAGGAGTATCATGCTTTTCATAGTTACGATTGCCTCATCAATGCTTATGATTTTCAAAGAACTTAATGACCTTTGATATGTTTTCTACCATGCTTTTCACAGTTAGGGGACTTGAGAATGATAATTTGGACTCTCATTTCCCTTCCATAAAGTGCATGTTTTGTTGATAATCATCAACCAATCATAAACACTAACACATTCTCTTTGGTTGGTGTTAGAGTTAGGTTGGACTTATCAACAATTTTAACCCACAAAACCTTTTTATTTTAATTTGTGCCAACGACAAAATCGTCTACCCTAGCCTTACTAGCTGAGACGTCACTGGAAAGAATCAAATGATCATCTGCTCTCGTCTTGCTTCAGGACACCTCGTATGGGGCGCGCTACTTCTTGATGTGCTCCATGAGTTGATTCACCAAGGTCATCTGCTGCACGAGAGCGCTTATCAAATCTATTAACTATAAAGGTAAGTGTTGATTTCCATTTGTTACAGAAGAGCTCAGATTATGGGCATCTCCATAAGTGGTGGAACTATAATGAGCTACAGGTGAAAAAATCAAGCTAGATAGGAAAACCTGCTGAAAAATGAAGTGAAAATATCCCCAGTTCAGTTGCTGATCCAACAATTAGTGCGGCAATTAAGCTAAACCAAAGCCGATTTAGTAGCGTGGAGTCGGGTTGGCTGAACCAGTTACGGTCTTTCGATGGTGGTGCTCTACCGCAATAGGGCTTATCTTGCTATCATGTTGAGCCTTGAAGATCATCGAAGTGATGCCATGTCTTGGTTTTCGTCATCCGTTCTGTATTCGACGTAAGGTGTTCTGTTCGTCATGGTTTCAGAATTTTATACCATTGGATCCTTTCCCAATGACTGATCAAGAAATTTTCTAAGAAGAAATCAATGACTAGGAGCGTATGGTAAATTCAATGACTAGGAGCATTTTTCGAGTATTTAAATTAGACTCTCAATGAAAGCACCAATTCATGGTAGCAAAAATGGACCATCTCAGTTTTGACGAATTTGTACCTACAAAATAATAGACACCTTTGATTAAGGGCAAAGCCTCATGCACCCACGAGGTAGGGGGTTTGGTCAATGGAAATTAAAAAAAAAAAAAAAAAAAAAAAAAAAAAAAAGAGTGTTTAGGGCTTAAGTGTGCATCAAAAGCTTACCAGAATATGGTGTAAATGGAGTATTTATAAAGAGGTGGCTGGTCATGGGGTTAGGGTTTTTGCCCTACACATGTTGGCCACATATTGGTCAAGGTGTGTCATCCGTAGGTGAATGAGGAATGAATTATCCCGAAGATATTAATTATGAGATCAATCTTAGGATCACTAGGTAAGTATCCTTGATTAATTGTGATGATGATTTCTTACTTGGTTGAATTGATCTTGAATCAAGAATACATTAAAGATAGGATTTGGTGATTAATTCTATCCTTTGACTTTTCCATGCCACGAGTAGGGGAGCTTGATGTAGTGAAAGTCAGCTGCTAAATCCTCCAAAGATGTTGAGCTGTGTGGGAATATTTGTTGGCCCTACCCATTTAATGAGGGAAACCTTGTCTTGTTCAGGAAAAAGGTGACTTGTCGTCTTCTGAATTTTCAGGATTAATTTCAACTCCACAACAACCAAAAAGACAAAAATACGGACTAGACTAACGAAGAATGGGAGAAGGTTAATGATTAAGGTGGTGGCGGCTTTGACCAAAGGGAGGACAAGGTATTGGCAGTGTTTAGGAGAAGACGGGTGACAGTGGAGATGTGAGAATTTTTCTTTTTTACAAGGTCACTTTGTTCGGGGTTTTGGGGACACAAGAAACGGTGAACAATCCCAGTTTGATGACTGAAAATTTTAAAGGAATTATTAATGTATTCCGTACCACCATTGGTTTGAATAACTTTAATGGTGGAGTTAAATACGTTGCGCACCATATGATAAGGTGATTAGAAGTGCATGAAAACTTCAGATTTAGCACGCACAGGAAAAATCCAAAACCAACGGCTATAGTCATCTGTAAATAATACATAATAACAAAAACTAGAGAGAGACAGAGTAGAAGACATTCAAACACCTGAATGAATTGAATAAAATGAAAAGGGAGCAATAATTTTATTGGAATTAAAAGGTTATATGTGTGACTTAAATGCACAAGGCTTAAAAAACACCTTATTTAATTGAGACATAGAACTTAAAAACAATTTATAAAAACTTCGGAAGACGGATGACCAAGACGAGAGTGCCATAGGCATTCCTTATAGCTTGGGGAATACCAAAGTGATGAAGACAAATATAATGCTCGAGCTTTAAACTAAGAAAGTGGTGTGTACTAAGGTAACATGGGTTGGAATTGCAAAAGAAAACATTTTAAGGAAGAAGAAGAAGAAAAACAAAGAAAAGAAGGTGCAATTTCTAAATCCATGGGTCCTGGATGCCAAGAACAAGTAAAGAAGATCAATTCAAGAGGAATGCATGTTGGTTTTGCAAGGAAGACACTTTGGTACATCTCAAGTTCTAGTATTCCTTATCCATCCTTTCATAGCTCCTACCATAAAAACCTTACATTACAACCTTATGAAAGACCTAGCTGATCTTTGAGGATGTATTCATGAGTGTTAGTAAGTATGTGTGCTATCCTATTCTTAGTATTTGATTCCTTCATGAGATCTGTCCTTAAAGTTCTTTTGTTTCTAATTGAATTATGTGTGAGAATATCTTGCTTTCGAGTACATAACGTCACTCATATATACTTGTTGAGAGCAAGCCCTTGGAATCAAGTGAAAGAGTGAATCTGTGAGATTAGAGTTGAGACGAATCTTATCTTCCTTGCTTGAGCTTGTAACTTAGTAACATGTTGAATTTGAGCTAGAGCACCTCACTAACATGCAGATTTGATTGCTAGAAAGGTAAAGTCAAAGTTAGGAGCGTAAGACATAGTTGAGCTTTGATTCTTATTATCTTGTTTCAAAAGTGCTCTAATCGTTGTTTTGTAGGTTGTTTAGGATGCTTATGGGTACCATCACTGTCAAACCCTTAGGAGACACAACTCCTCCTACTAGGGATGCCTAGAGGTTTAAAGGCATGATGCATAAGCTGAATGCATTCGTCTCACCAACAGAATTGGTCTTACATTAACTTATGTTTGTCTTTTGTGTTGTTTTTGTTTCTTTTAGTTTTGGTTTGCTTGAGGACTAGCAAAATCTAAGTTTGGGGGTATTTGTTGAGCGCATAAAGTTATATTTATATGCCTTCTTTTAATTAGGTTTTTGACTTACAATCTCTATGCACCATAAGGTATTTTGTTGTTTGTATGGTATTTCAGGATGAAAGTAAGGGCTTGAAGAAATCATCTTATTTTGAATATCTTAAAAGCCTAGAATGGATAGTTTGAAGCCTAACTCGCCCAAGACCGGATCATAGCCCACAAGTGGCCCGAGATCCGCCAGAAAAAAACCCTTGTAGAACAGCTAACTTACAAGCTGTGCCCTGAAGTGCTCAAAACGAATTAGAAAATAGGCTATATATGGTTGGAAAGCCCTGGAAGTTGTCTTTTTTATGGTCTTTACAGCTTGTCATTTGGAGGTTTCGACAAGAAGTTATGATAAAATAAAGAGGCCCTATTCAGATACAAATTCTGATAATAGCTAGTTTTCAGTTACTCTTATACAAAAAGCTGATTGTAATGAGGTATAAATGAGAGTCAATTCAAGGATGTAAATGTGTAAGATGTTAGAAAAACTCCTAAGCCTTTTAATAGGAGAAAAATACACATAATCAGAAGGAGAAAGAAGAGGAGAAAAATACACAAAATCTGGAAAGAGCAGTTGTTATGTTTTTAATTTAGTTTGTGGATACTTAGGTCTGCTTTGAAGCAGTTTATCGATACTTATGATGCAGTTTTAGTTTATCAATTTCATTTGCAAGCTAGAATCAATTTTCTGTTTCAATGATTTCAAGCAGATATTTTCAAGTTTAGCTGTCTTGTTTATGTTTGCTTTCTGTTGACAATGATAAGGATGACTACCATATCTTCTTTCATTCATTAGCAACATGTGGTTAGGTTCAAAACTAATCATGTAAATTGATTGCATGAAGTTCTAGGATGAATGCCATGTTCTAGGATTTATGTGATGTTCATAAACCTCTTCATTCTTATTGAGTTTCTAGGTGCTAAATCTGAGTATATGCCATGCTAGGTTGCACTTACAAATATAAGTTTTATGAATATGCCATGCATGTAACATGCAAAGTAAGAGAGGATTCATACAATCTAGTTATATGCCATGCTAGATATGTGAATATCTCAGTTGTGCATTTGAAAGGGATAAGTTAAAAGATCAGATCACTGATTTAGGAATGTTTAGGGGAATGCCTTTGTTTATTTGAAGTCAAATTTATGTCCTAAAAATGTTTCTAACCTATTCCATGTCTTAGGTTTATTTTTAGATAGTTCTAATTTTTTAGTTTTCTTTCTGGCTTTATTTCTTTTCGAAAATTACTCAAACCCCCCACTTTAAGTCATAGGAGTCTTTAACTAATGCTAATTTGTAAGAGTCAAAGGTTTTACTAAGTTGTTTCTCAGTCCCTATGGTTCGACACCCTTACTTGTGCCGCTGTACTATCCTTAGATTTGCACTCGAAGGGCACTTCAACACAAATCCCAAGGCATTTCGAGCGGATGCAACCCCCTGAACCTAGGAATGATGCTTACCTTGTTGTTATACTAACACTGATTACTTATCAAACCCGCACAAGGCAAAATACCAAAATGATTATGTCTTTACCGTTAAGGGATATCACAATATCTTGGAGGTCCACGATATGACCTTAGTTGCGAAATCTTCGAATCGTTCCAAGACTCACCTCACTTCACTACACCACACGTAAGACACGGTTAGGAGTTCTTGTTGAGTATGTTCGAAGTACTTGTTGTGTTTTCATCCATCGTTGAGTCCTAACGACGATCCATGAAGACTATGCTGCATGTATCCACCCGATCAAGACATGATATATAAACGAAGTCAACACCAAGAGATATTGCATCTACATCACATCAGCAAAGCATCAGGAGATTGAAGTTATGCAACCTTTACCTGATGTCACTGCCAAAGTCAACCTTCTAGAAGCTTGTCCGAGGAATTGGTATGCCTAACTATTCATATGTAATGCTTGTAGTTCTCATTTGGAAATTCTATCAAACTCAGGGGGGTATCCAGAAGTATACTCACTTGATCTTAATATACTCTTTTTCCCTACGATTAGGAGCATTTTTTACATTGGGTTTTTGCTACCTAACTAGGTTTTGATGAAGCACCCATCTTGGGCTAATCATACCCTTGTGAACTTTTTTTCTACTTGCGTTCAAAAGATGTATAGTTTTGACTTAATGCAACTACCCACTTTTCTCCTTAGCTTATGGGTTTTACTCCCACCTTGGGTTTTACCAGAGCAAGGTTTTATGAGTTTTACCTTTTATGCATTCTTCCGTTGATTTGAGACTGATATTCGATCATTTTGCCGACGACTTCATCAATTGTACTTACTTCATCGCTGAAGACCTAATGCGCCATTTAGTTAAGTATTTACACACTCAAGGAGGAGTGTTGCAGTCCTATTAGATTAGGAATGTGATTGTGTAAATCACAGTGTATCTAGGGATATCTTTGAATATTCCCTTTAGTAGTTAATATCCTATTAGAGTTGTAATCCTAAAAGGGTAAGGAATTAATGTCACATCCTAGTCTCGACTCCGCCATAGCACGATATTGTCCGCTTTGGGCACCATTCCCTCAAAGACTGTTTCTAGGAATTTAGATGAGAACTTCCCAGTAGGTCAACCATCCTAGGATTGCTCTTGCCTAAAGTCACTTAACTTCAGAGTTCCGATGAAACCTGAAGCCAGTGAGTTCCCAAAAGCCCTCATGCTATAGGAGGTAGGCATATACATATAAGGCACATCACCCCTTTTTCGTTGGTCGATGTGGGATGTTACAATCCATCCCCTTTAGGAGCCCGACGTCCTCATTGACACACTTTCACCGAACAGCAGAGTGGCTCTTATACCATTCAGTCACATCTCAGTTTTGATTCCCCCGTAGCATGATATTGTCTGCTTTGGGCCCCGGCCACGCCATCATGGTATTGCTTCTGGGAACCCAGACGAGAACTTTTGTAACATCCCACATCGCCCAAGTGAGTGGATCCTGTAAGCTTTATATGTATATTCTCATCTTTACCTAGCATGAGGCCTTTTGGGAGCTTACTAGCTTCAGCTTCCATTGGAACTCTGAAGTTAAGCGAGTTCGCGCGGGAGTAATCCTATGATGGGTGACCCACTGGGAAGTTCTCATCTGAGTTCCCAGAAACAAAATTATGAGGGTGTGGTCGAGGCCCAAAGCGGACAATATCGTGCTATAGAGGAGTCGAGTCTAGGATGTAGTGGGGGCCAGGGCTAGGATGTGACAATTTGGTATTAGAGCCAATCCTTAGCCTGAAGTGTGCCAATGAGAATGTCAGGCCCCTAAGGGGGGTGGATTGTAACATCCCACATTGCCCAGGGGAGTGGATCCTGTAAGCCTTATATGTATATTCTCATCTCTACCTAGCTCGAGGCCTTTTGGAAGCTCAATGGCTTTGGGTTCCATCAAAACTCCGAAGTTAAGCGAGTTCGTGCAAGACCAATCCCATGATGGGTGATCCACTGGGAAGTTCTCATGTGATTTCCCAGAATCAAAATCGTGAGGGCGTGGTCAGGGCCCAAAACAGACAATATAGTGCTACGGCGAGGTCGAGCCCGGGATGTGGTCCGGACCCAGGCTGGGTTGTGACAACTTCCCAGTGGGTCACCACCTTAGGATTGCTCTCTCCCAAACTCGCTTAACTTAAGAGTTTCTATGGAACCCACAGCCAGTGAGTTCCCAAAAGGCCTCGTGCTATAGGTTGGACCCTTGAAATTTGATCCAACAGCTAAAATTATTATACCTTTGTTTGGGCCCAAGTTTTTAGGGTCAACAACCTTTTAAAGTGGATCCCTATTTATAGTCATTGGATCAAATTTTAAAGACCCGGATCCCTTAATTTAGTGGATTTGATGGAAGGAATCTGGAGATGATCCGTTCCCAAGGAGTTAAACACTCAATTAAATTCTTATTTATAATAAAATAATCTAAAATGGTGATGTGGAAATAACTCAAGACTTCAATCAAAAGTTTAAAAGACAATTTTTCATGAAAATGTCATCATTAAGAAATAGAACCTAATTTTTCCCTTTATTTATTTATTTTTGCATAACTTTCCTTGTTGACAAAGTCAACTTGACCACTACCAGCTGACAAGTGACTACCTGTCATTGCCATTTGTTTCTATCTCAAAGTCCTCATTGACCGCATTGACCAAACTTGTATCCCATATATCACATGGATCCATCTGAAAACAAGAAGTTGGGTACGAGATTCTGTTTAGATGATGCGGCCCGCAAGGTGAAATATTGAACTTATGAACGGTCATCGTCGACTTTGTCTTCATTTTCTGGCACGGATACGACGAGGATTTTTACTTTTTCTTTCCTTCAAGTCTTGCATTCACATTTCATAATCGAAAAGTCGTGATTTTGCCTCCTACTTGCTAACATCTTATTGGTCAAGTTTTTCCTCTTTTGCTTTTTTGTTTTGTTGTTGGTGAAACTTGAGTTATGAAAAATCAAAAACTTAATTGCGAGCATAAGAATAAGTATTCTTAATTACTTGCATGATAAGCCTTTTACATTCATTACTCCAATAAAGAATGTGAGGGATTTTGATTTAAAAAAAAAAAAAAAGTGGGTGACAATGTCATCACATCTTTTCACAATAGTAGTTGCATCAGGACTAAAATGTACATCAACTTGCTCCAAATCAAAGAATAATCACCTCATAACCTATTTCGGTTATCACTAATAAAAAATTTGCATCAACTCGAGCATATCATGTTGCATCACCATTTGGCTTCACACGTGAGCTAACATGCTCAGATACCATGAAGAAATGTGAGATTCCACTACAAAATCAATAAGCAATATGAGAAGTAGCTCAATCTCTTATAAATCCATGCAAAGTCCCTCATCTCATCGATGTAAGACTCATTCTCAACAATATCTTCATAACCGTATGCAATATTTTATAAATTTTGAAGATTACAAGCAATTGGTTTGAAAAAAAAAAAAAAAAACTCTTAAGAAATCCCTTCTAGTAACACAATGGCGCGTCCGTTTTTTCGGATAATATTTTCCTTGTCCTCAAACCATAAAGCTGAATAAGTGACAACGGCTGTATATAAGCCTCACACGGCATTCGAAAAAAATAGTAAAGCCACCCATCTTCCCAATTTATTAGAGAGAGAGAAGAGAGGGAGAGAGATGGGCAGCTATAGCATTTCCAAGTTGGCGATGGCCACGGTGGTTGTGTTGTTAGGCCTGGCAAGTTTGGTCGGACGGTCAGCCGGTCAAACGACGCCTGCTTGTGCTCAGGATCTGATACCCTGCGCCGACTACCTCAAGAACACAGCTCAGCCAGCTGCCAACTGCTGCACCGCCATCAAGCAGGCGGTGGCCACCCAGTTTACGTGTCTCTGCAACCTCTTTTTCACTCCCGGACTCCTTCAGAGTTTTGGCGGCAACGCCACTTCCGGTCTCAGAATCGCCACCGCTTGCGGCGAATCAATGGATACCGCCAAATGCAAAGGTACTATTGCTCAGTTCGCCATTTGTTTAATTTGGATTTTCTCAACTCGCCCGTTTCAGATCTTGAAGTAATATGTTTTTGTGGTTTGATTTTGGCAGCTGCCATAGGTGCTCCTACACCAGAATCCACACCTGGAACCCCAGGTACCAAACTTTTCTCTTTCATATTATCATAGTTACAAAAATTGTTTTATATCAATATTTAAATTTCAAATTTCAATTGGGTAATTTAAAATTCTGGTAGCAGAGATGGGATTTGTATTTAATCGCTGATAATCTTGTGTGTTTAAAACTGAGATCATAAACTGCGCTAAGGCATCCCGATACAACTAGGCCTGATGATCGGATCAGAAATGCATGATTTTAATTCCAATCCAAAAAGTATTGGAAATGCATATCCTTTTCAATTTCAGAATTTCTTTCTTGATAAACCATAGATTTGATAGATTAGTAGATTTTAGATTAGGGAGCCGACGGAGTTTGAACTCACACTATGATGTAAGGGCAACACTCCTCTATGTAGTTGTGGTAGAGGGTCACTTACATTTTCAATTTTAGAATTGGAATTTTGGAGTTCCTACAGTTGCCAAATTCAGTATTTTTCAAAATAGAATTATGTCAGAATTTGAAAATTGTGCGAGTTATCTCTCTACATAACAGAAAATTACATAGTTCTCTAATTCTCTTTTTTTATGTATTTAATGTATTCAAGGGAATTGTAATTAATAAAATAGTTACATATGTCAGTATATTGTATTACAAATCCAAAGTCTATAAGTATAGGTTAAGTGTATGCAAGAGTCATGCAAGTTTTCGAAATTTCTTAACGGATTAGGAAATATTAAATACATTCCGATTCCTATCTAGTTTTTTTTTCTTTTTTTTTTTTCAGATTTTGAAATTTCAGTTTCGAATTTGAACCGGAGGAAATATTTAAGAATATTTTAAGTCAAAATTAGTCGTAACCAGATATTGCTATCAAAGTTTCACCCTATCATACACCAAATATTTTTTCGATATGTTAATAGCGGTTTGAGTTCATAGTCAATGATAATTATGAGTGTTGAGAGAGTATTTTTTCTGTCTCTCTTGGTTGCTAAGTTTGTATTTTTTTATTCAACAAGTATCGTCCATAGGACTTAAAATTTTAACTTTTTCCATCTAATGATAAGTGTCATTAGAAAACATAATCATTAGAGTAAGAAGAAGAATGTTATACATACAATTAAAATATCTTAAAAAATATCGATTTATATGGCACACTTACACTTTTACTTCACATGCCACGTAAGATAGCATTATTTAAAAGTTACACTACCTAGCCCTGTTTTACAAACTTTTATGTTTTGTTTGTTATAAATATGTCAAAGTTAGAGAGATAACCTTTTTAGTAAATGATGGAGCAAAGCAGGTGTAAAATGTCATACTGAAATTATAGCATTAGGGGATGACAAATAAAAGAGGGAGGAATAGATGATGTTATTGAGCTTTCTTTCTTTTTGTATGCTTTCTCTGTATACACATCGATGGCAGTAGGAGTGCTCTATTTATAGAGCGAATCCATACGAACAAATTCTTAAAGTTTGAAATTTACAACTCAGAGCTTTGAAAATACAACATTTTGTTTCCAAAGTCTTCATCATATTTGTGTGGGTATTGACAAAGAACTTATGTGGGCATTCATCAGATAGCTGATGGTTTCATCAGCTAATGTTTTCAACTGCCAATATTGACTGTCAATGGTTTCAACACTCCCTCTTGGATGCCCACATATCAACATCAGTTGCCTTGTTAAAACCTTGCTTGGAAAAACCCAGGGGGGAAAAACCATAGCAAAGGAAAAAGAGTACAACTTTACCTGAATTGTTGATATAGTGTTAAGTAAGCATGTTGCCTCATTAAAACCTTGATAGAAAAAACCTAGTGGGAAAAATCCTAATCAAAGGAAAAAGAGTACAACATGCATGTATCATGGAAACTCCCCCTGATTCTGCATTCTCCAAATTTAGCTGTTTGGTAAGTCGACGTAATCTGATACTTTGCACTAACTTCTGAAATGTGCATTTTCGTAGAGATTTGGTGAACAAATCTACCAGATTTTTATTAGAATGGATTTGTCTGATTTCAATAACTTTAGCCTTGTGAAGCTCATGTGCATTGAAAAACTTTGGAGATATGTGTGTAGTTTTATCGCCCTTGATGAATCCTTCCTTCATTTGGGCAACATAGGCTGCATTATCTTCATGAATGACAGTTGGATTGTCTGTCTTCGAAGTTAGACCACATGAATTCCAGATATGATGGATCATTGATCTTAACCAAGAACATTCACTACTTGCTTTATGTAAAGCAAGTATTTCTGAATGATTTGAAGATGTAGCAACTAATATTTGCTTTGTTGAACGCCATGAGATTGATGTATCTCTATTCTTGAACACATATCCAGTTTGTGAGCGGGCTTTATACGGATCAGAGAGGAAACCAGCATCTGCATATCCAACAAGGACCTAGTCATTTGTGGAGTTCTTTAAGTAGAAGAGACCCATATTTGTTGTCCCACGAAGGTATCGCAATACATCTTTGACACCCTTCCAATGACGGATTGTTGGAGTAGAGTTATACCTGGCTAACAAGTTGACTGAAAAAGCTATATCTGGTCTAGTACACTGTGCTAAATACAACAAAGCACCTACTGCACTCAAATATGGTACTTCTGGACCAAGGACCATTTCATCATCTTCTTTTGGATGGAATGGATCTTTCTTAATGTCTAGAGAATGAATGACCATTGGTGTGTTAAGTGGATAAGCTTTGTCCATGCCAAATCGCTTCAGGATTTTTTCAATATAAGTTGATTGGTAGACAAATTCCACTATCACAATGCTCGATCTGCAAGTCGAGACAAAATTTCGTTTCTCCAAGGTCTTTCATTTCAAATTCCCTTTTCAGATATTCAGCAGTTTTATTGAGCTTTTCAGGAGTGTCAACTAGGTTCATATCATCAACGTATACTGCCACTATAGCAAATCCAGAATTAGATTTCTTAATGAACACACAAGGGCAAATGACATTGTTGATGTATCCTTCTTTGATCAAATACTCACTGAGACGATTATACCACATTCGTCCAGATTGTTTCAATCCATACAATGATCGCCTTAATTTGATCGAGAGTATACCTTGTGATTTGTTAGCTGTTTCAGGCGACTTAAGTCCTTCTGGACCTTCATGTATATGTCAGTATCTAATTCTCCATATAGATACGCAGTGATGACATCTATAAGTCACATGTCAAGCTTTTCTGAAACAGCTAAACTTATTAAGTAACAGAACGTAACTGCATCCATTACAAGAGAGTATGTCTCCTCATAATCAATTCCAGGTCTTTGTGAAAAACCTTGTGCAACGAGTCGTGCTTTATATCTTGCAATCTCGTTTTTCTCATTGTGTTTCTTTGTGAATACTCATTTGTAACCCACGGGGTTTACACTAGACGGGGTTTGGATTACTGGTCTAAAAACACTTCGCCTTTCCAAGGAATTTAATTCTGCCTAGATTGCATCTTTCCAATTAGGCCAATCTTGACTTTGTTTGCACTCATCAACATAGTGGGGCTCAAGATCATCACTTAATATGATATCAGTGGGTACTGCAAATGCGAACATATTGTCGATGACTATTTCATTTCGATCCCACAATTCATTAGTACATGCATAATTTATGGAGATTTCTTTGCTTTCATGTACTTCTGTCTCTTCAGTGATCTGTGTCTTATCAAGGACATTTTCTTCTTCTGGAAATCCAGAATCATGAATTGTGGATTTGTCATTCATTCTCTCTTCCTAAATGATTTCATTTGGATTCAGCTGCGCCCTTGTCTTTCTCTTTTGAGAGGCTGCGTGCACCAGATGAATTATTCGCTGCCACTTTATTTTGTCCAACAGAGACATCAATTCTGGCAGGTGCATTTGCAGCTGGTATATTTGATTTTGTCACTTTCATAGCATCGTTAAATACATCTGGCATTTGATTGGCAATGCTTTAAAGATGAACGACCTTTTTTACTTAATTTTCACATTGAATGCTTTGAGGATCAAAATGAGACAAGGTGGGAATAACCCATGTTAGCTCTTTCCATTCTTCTGGAACATTCTTTTCTCCCCCTAATGACGGGAATACTGTCTTATCAAAGTGACAATTAGTAAAACGAGCTGTAAACATATCATCTGTCAAGGGTTCCAAATATCTAATGATAGATGGTGAATCAAAACCCACATAAATTCCCAGTTTATGCTGAGGTCCCATTTTAGTGCATTGCAGGGGTGCAATAGGCACATAAACAGCACAACCAAAAACTCGTAAATGTGAAATGTTTGGTTGATGTTCAAACACGAGTTGTATTGAGGAGTATTGGTGGTTGGCTATAGGTCTCAATCGAACTAATGATGCAGCATGTAGGATGGCATGTCCCCATGCACAAACTGGCAATTTGGTTTTCATAAGCAGAGTGCGGGCTATTAACTGAAGCCGCTTGATCAATGCTTTTGCTAAACCATTTTGAGTATGGACATGAGGAACGAGGTGTTCAACATCAATGCCCAATGTCATGCAGCAATCATCAAAGGTTTGAGACGTAAATTCACCAGTGTTATCAAGTCGAATTGACTTAATGGGATAATCTGGGAACTGTGCTCGTAACTTAGTTATTTGAGCAAGAAGTCTCGCAAAAGCTACATTTCGAGTAGACAAGAGACAAACATGTGACCATTTGGTAGATGCATCAACCAAAACCATAAAATATCAAAATGGTCCATAAGATGGTTGAATAGGTCCACAAATATCCCCTTGAATTCTTTGCAAAAATGATGGGGATTCAGCATGGACCTTTAGTTGTGATGGTCTGATTACCAACTTCCCTTGAGAACAAGCTTTGCAAGGGTTATCATTTGAGATAGCAATGTCTCTGCTCAATAATAGATGTCCATTAGAGTTGGTAATGATCCTACGTATCATGGTAGATCCTGGGTGACCTAGTCGGTCATACCAAAACATGTAAACTTTTGAATTAATGAACTTCTGGTTCACGACAATATGTGATTCAACTGTCTTTATGTATGTATAATACAATCCACTCGACAAACCACGCAACTTCTCCAATATACGCTTCTAGGTATCATTGGAGGTAATGCATAGATACTCCACATTTTCTACACTTTTTCATTTCAATGTGGTATCCATTTAAACATATGTCTTTGAAACTCAACAAATTTCGAGTGGATCGAGTAGCATACAACGCATTCTGTATGGACAATATTGTTCCATTAGGTAACATAATCTGGGCTTTCCCTGAGCCTTCAATTACATCTGATTTGCCTCATATTGCTGTTACCCTTATTCTTGTAAGCATCAAGCTTAAGAAATACTTTCAATCACGAAGTATTGTATGCGTAGTTGCGCAGTCTGCACGACAAATGTGTCCGCCATTTCTCATGTTCTGAGAATAACCATAGTCTTTATCCATGCTCTATGAGTAAGGGAATCAGAGTTAAAAGCAAGTTATAGTAGGACATTTACATGCCACTTTTATTGAATTTGAAATGTCACTACAATTTCAGCATAATAAAAGTACATCAAACATAAACGATTTAGTCGGACCAGTATACTTCATTCCCCCTTTCCATAATGAAGTTTGAAACATCTAGCTGAGTTGTGTTCAACTGTCCTGATAAGTCACACACTTGATCAAGTATATTCATTGGTTTAGCCTGGTCGAGAAAATTGGTCTCGACACCCTTCTCCTTGAGGAATGCTTGATACAGATCCACCAGATGTTTTGGGGTACGACAAGTACGCGCCTAATGCCCATTGCCATTACACCTATGACGAGCTCCTTCAGAGTTCCTGGAAGCATTGTTCATGTGAGCTTTGCCTTTGTGGCGATTCACACTTTTAAAGCTCGGGCCTGAATTATGCATCGGAACCTAATTGTGAAATTGACCACCATAGTTCTTGTCTTTCCTGTTCCATCGACCTCGCTTGTGGCCACGTCCTTGTTTTTTATTATCGCCACCAGAGGATGTGGCATTCACTTCGAGGGAAGCAGCATTCACTTTTGGGAATAGTGCAGATCCAGTAGGTCGGGAATTATGGTTTTTCATCAGGAGCTCATTGTTCTGTTTAGCTACCAAGAGTATAGATATCAGCTGTTTGTATTCAGTGAAGTGTCGTGCTCTATACTGCTGCTGCAGAAGCACGTTAGAGGCATGAAATGTGCTGAAAGTCTTTTCCAGCAAATTTTCCTCAGTAATAGTATCCCCACAAAATTTTAGCTGAGAGGTAATTTTGAACAACGCAACATTGTACTTTGCCACTGACTTGAAATCCTGGATCCTTAGGTGAGTCCATTTATAGTGAGCTCTTGAAAGAATTACCATTGTCTGGTGATTGTATCTGCTTCTCAATGCATTCCAATGAGTTAACAGATCTTCAACCGTTAAGTACTCGTTCTTTAGTGTCTCATCAAGATGGCGACGGATAAAAATCATAGCCTTCGCCTGCTCTTGAGATGATGAGCTGCTCTCTTCCCTGATGGTATCTCCAAGATTCCCTGCTTCCAAATGGGTCTTGGTATCCAGTACCCAAGTAAGGTAATTCTTCCCGATAATGTCCAGGGCAGTATAATCAAGCTTCGCCAAGTTCGCCATTCTCTTTTCTGAAAGAAAATGAGATGTGTAAGAACTTGCAATAATATGTATTCCTAGAGGAATAAGTGTTAGAACTTCTGGTTCTTACAAATTTTTCATTTTGATCTTCAGGCCAAAATGATAAGCACTCGAAACTTCTGGTTCGAGATTTTCAAGGTGAATGAGGAGGGCGATTGTACTGCACCATTCTCATTGAAATAATGGAACATAGAATGGGCAATTATTCCGCACCACTCAAGTAGTAGGAAAATTTAAATACACATAACAATGTGGGCGATTATATCACACCACCTAAAATTGCAATGAAATTAAACAACAGGCAAATTAAATATGCAGGGTAGGGTGGGCGATTATACCGCTCCACCTAAAATTTACTGTAAAATTAAATCTACAATCCAAGATAGGCGATGATACCGCACCATCTTGGATCGCAGTAAGATTAAATTTGCAGTTCAAGATGGGCGATTGTATCGTACCATCTTGGATTGCAGTAAAATCAACATAAATAAATACTGGGTTAGTAATCAATATCTCTACAAAACAAGAAATCAAAGATGTACGTAACCGTTAGATTGAGAACTAGAAGTAGGCATGGAGCAAACAGTTCGCCGCGAGGGTATATCGCACAGTTGAGGCAGAGGAAGAAGATGAACAGTAAAAACCTTAGAGGAAATATTTTTTTTCTTTCGTTCGGCGAAGAGAAATGAGAAATAGGTATATTTAGAGACTCGTGCTAATAACGTATTATAAATATGTCAAAGTTAGAGAGATAACTTTTTAGTAAATGATAGAGCAAAGTAGGTGTAAAATGTCACACTAAAATTATAGCACTAGGGGATGACAAATAAAAGAGGGAGGAATAGATGATGTTATTGAGCTTTCTTTCCTTCTGTATGCTTTCTCTGTATATACATCGATGGCAGTAGGAGTGCTCTATTTATAGAGCGAATCCATACGAACAAATTCTTAAAGTTTGAAATTTACAACTCATAGCTTTGAAAATACAACATTTTGTTTCCAAAGTCTTCATCATATTTGTGTGGGTATTGACAAAGAACTTATGTGGGCATTCATCAGATAGCCGATGGTTTCATCAGCTAATGTTTTCAACGGCCAATATTGATTGCCAATGGTTTCAACCTTGTTTTTATTTTTTTTTTATTTTTTTGGTTGTTTTACAGTTCCTTGTGTGATTGGATTAGTAGAATGGTAAGGCAAAATGAGTGGTGGCTGAGGTCTAAGGGCACTTGGACATGCCATGTGTTTCAGTAATTTGTTGACTTTTGTTGGTGCCTCCAAGTTTTACTGCCCTATTGAAATTTCAAAAGCAAGAAAATAGGTATATATATCCTTAATTTTTTTAAACTTATAACATTTTTAATGTCCACGTGATACCAGATTGACACGTAAAACCCAGAATTATGATTTTTTGTATTAGACTTTGACGAAAAACTTGATGTATGAAATGTTGAAAATCCAAGAAACTTCAAAGTAATAAATTGATATTTAACCCTATATTTTTATTTTCCACATCTTTTGGCATGTTTCTTGGGCATCAATCAAGAGTCAACGGTAATGTCATACCTTTTCATTGAGTTGAAAATAATAAAATCTTATGAATTTTTAGCAGTTAACCAAGTGGTAAATTTAGCGTGAAATCTAGCATATGGTGTTATAATACTGTGATTAATGTTTGCAGGAACGCCGGGAAATGAAGGTAGCGGTTCCGGCAAGGCTGAGTGGACTGGATTTTCTGCTCCGCTCTTATTATGGGCTTCTGTCATGTTATATTAGTCCTTGTTCATCAACTTATTTGAGTATGTTATTCGGGGTCACGATGAATTCACAGATTTGGAGATGTGTTATTTGTTTCGTCTCGCTTCAGATTAATTTTTTCGAATAGCATTTTACTTTTTTACCTTAGATCATATATGTTGGTCATTTTCTTACTCTTATGTTGTCATTATTTGTTTGTTTGTTTGTTTGTTTGTTTTTTTTTTTTTTGTGTTGCTTTGAATCTTTGTAGACTTTGGAAGTACTGGGGTGAGCTTTGTTCTAGTCTTACATTCATGCACTATTCTAAAAATTCCCGCCTAGCGCCACAGCTGGTCACCGCCTTGATTAATCACTAGGTGTCACTGTCCTAATTAATCACCAGGCATTTGAAAATTAAGAAATGATGCCTATACTTGCTTAGACGCCCCCTATAACCAGCCTAGGTTGCAACTCTCACTTAAACAGAAAATACTTAACTTTTATTTTGCATTTTATTTTTTTTCATAAATTATAAGACTTGTTAAATACATAGATGAACACATATTATATGTTTGTTCCTTATGTTTCCATTATGTTCTAATATTTTATAATATATATATATGTATATATATCATTCTATTTCTTAGTTCATATATCCTAAAGAAATTATGTATTTTTTTTAATAAAAGATAATATTTACGTTAAAGGAGTGGGACAGTAGGCTAAGCCTTATAATGAGCTTGCCATAATAATATGGTTCAATTTTGCATTTGGCGAGAATCGAACCAAACACCTCTCGCTTACAAGTGAAAAAGAATATCACTAGACCGTAGCACCAAGTGGTCGAAATTATGTATTTTTTAAATATAAGCAGACACTTATTTATATGATAAATAATTAATTTACTTAAATTCGTCTAGGCCCCCACCTTGCCGCCTAGGCACTAGGCCTCAGTCCGTCGCCTGGCTAACGCCTAAGCTCTTTTAGAACCTTGCATTCATGTGATTTCAGGAAACCACATTCTATTATGTCATTTATAAAGTAGGGATCTAAACCAAACACGTCGCGTTTAGAGTTAAACAAGATACAGATAACCTTCCTTCCTCAAGTGGAGACTAATATTCTTTTATACCAGAATATGGCTTTCCCCTTCTTTTAGAATTTGGACTATCCGACCTCTCTTTTAAGCTGTTCTTAGCCATCTATATAGAAAATGGCATTACTTAAATGGTTTGTCAAGAAATATGGATTCTAGAGGAAATGACTTGACTAATTGATCCATGTTAAAAATTATACGGAATGAGCATAAATTCTTGGTAGTTCACACACGAAATTGATGTGTTCATCTTTGTTTTTCAAGTTTAAACGTCTCTTTGGCTTATCTTGACACACCCCAAATTGGAATGTTCACCTGAATTTTGAATCGAGTTGTGCTGGCCAACACCAGGAAGGTGACAAAACCATAAAGTGTAGTGACGTGGAAAGTGTAAGTAAATTTAAACCTAGAAGTGCCTAAATGGAAGAGTGCGCATGTGAGCGGGAATGAACCCATTTCACATGTGATGCTAGAGCATAAGGAAAGTACAGTTGTTGACCCTAAAAACTACCTAACCTACGTGGCGCGTAGGCCGAGTAATTAATAAGCTAACTACGTCTTTCGGTCGAATGCGGGGCGTGCCAACTCGTCGGTCGAACTAGGTCGGGGAGTAAAATGAACATTGATGTTAGTGTTGGACGCGCTACTAACTTTTGGGTCTTGGGATTGTAGCAGAGGGAGGAACTCCTCTCGGCCCTTGGGTTCTAGAGCCTGAAGACAAGGCTGCTAGTTTCTTCGAAGTTCACAAATCGTTGGCGCTGGGTTCGGCCTCAGTAATTATATTTGTGAGAATATAAGTACGTGCGAATTCTTACCAGACTATACGGAACAAATACTCAAAAAAGATAAGTGTCTTGATTGTAAATGTGGTTCGACTGTGACAATGCCGAACTCTAAAATGTGCTTGCGAATATCCAATCATAAAATGAACTCGGCTTTCAATGTACCGAGCATGGTAACACCTCACTTCGCTGAGAAGGCTGATGAAATAACATCTTCCAATAAGGACTTGGAAATCCTCGTTGACCGAGACTTTGATAGATAGTCAGTCGGTCTCGAAGTAGTGTTGTTTATCCAAACTAAAGATGCTCTTCAGTCGACTGATTCTACTGCTCCAGTGCTATTTATCCAAACTTAAGATGTTGCTGGTTGCCTTCACAGTGTTGTTTATCCAAACTGAAGATGTCTTGGCGGGGAAAAAGAAAATAAAAATCTCAAGGTGTTTGAAAGGTGTGCGTAGGGCAGTTGTGTGTTGAATTGGAGGGCCCATTTTTCACGTTGTTGATGCTTCTGTATTTATAGAACATATTTACCTTGGCATAGCTTGACAATTTTGCAGAGCTCATTCGCAACTCAAACTAGCTAAACTGATCCATGCCATAGGAGACATAACTAATTTTTGTATAGAGTCTATAGATGTGTGTGAGAGTTATCACTACAAACCTTTAGGAGACATAACTCCTACTAGGGACACCAAGAGGTTTAAAGGCTTGTTGCAGATGCTCAATGCAATTGTTTAGCCATACAAAATGGTCTAGTTAGATATATTTTTTTGTTTTGTTTGCTTTTAGTTTTAGTTTTGCTCCAACACTAGCAAAAATCAAGTTTCGGTGTATTTGATAACTCATATATTTCATACATTTATATCATCCATTCCTAGTCTCCTTGTGATATTTATTAGTTAAAGTGCTTAAGTTTTACCCTCTTTTGTGTTGGTGTGCAGTTAATCATATTGTAGAGTCCATTTTAGGGAAATGAGGCAAAATGGTGCTGAAGGTGGAAATTAAATACAAATGTTGATGTTGAGAGAGAATCAAAAGGGGATAATTGAAGATGGTGCTGAGTTGAGGTCTAATTAATCTTTAAACATGAATTTGGCAATTTAGAAGACTAATAGTAGAAAAAGAAAAATGTGCAAGAAAAATGTTCAATTATTAGGAAATTTTGGCATTTTGTAACAACCTATTTTACCTTGTTACACAATAAGAACCAAACCTTGTTCACGCTTGGAAGCCCAAAGGTTAACAGCGTCTTCTCCCAATGACAAAGGACTCCAATCGTCCTTCTCCCTCCCGCTCACACTACCTCTCTGATAACACAATATGTATATATTTATATTACCCATATTTCCTAAGTTTTATGCTATGTTTTATTGTGAAATTGGTTGTTTGATGTGTTTAGTGCATATTTTGTAGATAATGGGTCGTAGAGAAGACTTTGGAGTCTTTGGGTGATTTCAAGACTAAAAGGGATCAAAACTGAGAAGAACTGAAGCCAAGAAGCATTCCAACAATCATCAAATGTTAATTTGTTCACTCCATAACTTAATGGCTACTATGTGAAAACTATATCTGGAGCTGGAAGGTGCTGCGCAGAACTGTCATTTTTGTTGGGACGTCAAAAATTCATCGGGATGAACTAGGTGTTGTGTGACATATGTATGGAAAGATCTGGATGTCTAGTATCGGCAGAAGTTTACAGATCATGATTTGGATGCTTCTAGAAGAAGTTATACCTGTTTTAGTATGAGAAGGTCAGTTCAGGAATTCTACACGGAAGTGGAGTCCAGTTTGGATCAGGAAATCGAAGTCTGATGATGTTGGGATTCCTGTTTGGGCTGGGATTCAACAATTTCGGCAAACCAAGCCTAACAAAACCTACCTATATATTCCTTAGATGTTTATTTAAGGAGGGACGTGAAAAAGAGTAGAGAGGAAAAAGGGTAGTCGCACTTCATCACAGAGGATTGACCTACGGAAGACGCCAATGCCGAGGGGGTTCTCCATTATTTGCTTTTACATCTTTTCCGACTTGGTGATCATGATTGTGATAATATGTCTTATTATAATTTGATGGTCGTGATGAATTAACTCTTTGTTAGGGATCCGATGTAGCCTTCATGATAATTCTATGTCTTAGTTAACTTCATTCTTTTATCAATTCACGGTTTCTAGTTTCGTTCATTGTGCTTATATCATTCTTTATGTTCAGGTTATTGATTAGCTACCTTTAATATGAATTTTTAGAAGTATGAGACAAGGTTATAGTAGACGCCATATGCTTAGCCTTGAGATAGCTCTCTTGGATGAATGAATTGTTGTTGATGCATATGCCATGCTAAGACACTTTTTGGTTTTCTTTGTTCTTCTTTCACTTAATGGATTTTTGATTATTGACTTAGACTAGACGCCATGGTTAAGTTGATGATTAAGAATACTTGGTTACACCCGAACGCCTAACGGATAATCATAATAAAGAGAGAACGAACCCTGGAACCTGAATTGAATTGTTCTTACTAAGTTATCTAATGACATAGAAATGGATTGATATGGTGAAAGTGGGATACCTAGTGTTTCAACCTTTGTTTTCAGAAATTATTTACATAAATTCTCTTTAATTTACTGCACTTAAGATTACTTGATCAACTTCTCTTTGGTTAATTATTTGAATTTCGTAGTTTAGTTGTTTTCGTTATTTTAATTCTAGTGGGTACTACAAAATTGGATTTAGTTAGGTGACTTTGCAAATCCCTGTGGGTACGACACTTGTATTTGTTTGCTATACTATCATATTGATTCGTGCACTTGCGAGAAATATAATTTGTTCATCACTCTCCCTCTCCCTCTCCCTCTCTCTCTCTCTCTCAAACTACCTCTCCTTCTTGCTCAAACAACCATCAACCCAGAGCGGCAATGGCGAGCTCAAAGCAACGATGACGAGCGGCAAAATTGGATAGAAAAGCCAAATGATCTTGAAAAACAAGGAATCGGGTATGTGTTCGAAGAATTACATCTTACTTTTTCTCCATTCTCAATTTATATGTTCAATTTTTATGATGCGGGTAGGGTTTTCTCTTATTAGGGTTTGCTCTTGTCATTGTTAAATTTGTTCGAATTATTTAAAAATTCAATTCAATTCTTTTCAATTCCAATGGAACTGAATGATCCATTCTCTGATGTATTATTTAATAGTTGGCTATTTTCATCCCTGCTGTTATTATTATTGGTGTTGGTATATCATGGATTGTAGTTGCACGAATTCTGGGTTTTTTGGGTTTTATTTTTTACATTTTTGAGTAAGTTTTCTTTTTTTGTGTTTGAATACAAGTAGGTTGAAGAGCTGCATAAAGCACAGCCATAAGGGTAAAGCCATACAAAGCAGAGTTTCCAACATCGCGATGTCAACCATTTTGCATCTATGAGTATTAGATTCCTTTTTCCATTTTCATGCCCGTTGATTGGTTTTACAATTTGGTCACTTTTTTAAGATGTATTGTGTTCCATTTTTTCTGGGAGTTGTCAAGATTCTAGTAATCAACTTGTTCCATTCAGTGACACCCATATAACGGAAGCTATCATGTTCATATGTTTTCCAAAATATCTTGAATCTCATAATTTGTGGGTCATTTATGTGCAGGATGTTCATTACGAGGACAAGGAATTGAGAGAAGCACAAACTCCTCCTGGCTATCACTGACATGTCTCAGATGCCTAGAGTGGAAGGAGTTGATATATCTAATATAAATAATATCTTTGTATATGCTGATGACTGTGGTCTAATATGGACATAGATTGTTTCTCAAATTGGTATGAGAGGGTAAAACAATATGTGAGATTCGTCTTAGTTTCGTTTATAATTTTTGGTTGGAATCTATAAATCCGTAACGAGTAAGAGACTTTTGTTTTGTATTTGTATATTTTGATAGCCTCTTTCAAATCCTCTTTATAAGTCAAACAAAGTTTACTACCTTATGTATTCTCAAGGAAAACGTTTTTGTTTTCATGTACATTTGAAAGTGTCTTTCTCCTTTATTTAGTTTTACTTAATTAGGACATTGTCATTTGTGTATCTGGTCAGAGAGTGTGTGTATTGATGCAGAGTTACATTGAGACACCTATAGAGGAATACATGAGAAAATCAACATATGAAACCAGTTTGGCTCCTTAGTAGTACATGAAAAATAAGACGTTTAGTGAAAGGAAATTTTGTTGTTTGATGAACAAAAACCAAAGTAGCAATAGCAATCTCCAAAATTATCACCAAAGTAGCACTTGACTTGTGATATCCCTTCAGTCACTTGTTTAATACAATACAAGTTCAACAAAATGATTACAACATCTTCCCCAATTCAATAGAAATTGCCTCCATGGTCATTATCTTCTCATTTTCCAGGACCCTTGTCTGCACTGTTACTTTGTGAAAGGTCATGATGGTGCATCATAACTTCCTATAAATTACCAAACAAATTATATTATATAAAATCATTCCTAAAAACAATACAATAATACTTCTTAGGTTATACTAGTTACCTGGATTTGTTGAATAAGAGGAATGCTATTACGACATTTTGTAAATGAACCAAAAAATGGTACTTGAGTTCCATTCTCAATACATGATCCCTATAATAGTGAAATATATAAACATGTCATAATAGGAAAATTATACATATATAAACAGAAATCATTTGTACGAATATATCAGTAATTAAATTATACTAGCTACCTGAAGCTGAAGAAGTTGTTGATTAGTGAAAGGCATGTGTGAACACAAAAAATTCCTGAAACGAAAGAGACAAGAACGACGTGCACAAACAAATATTTGTATTTTTGATGATTTTGGGTTACAATCTCTCTCTATTTTGATCCTCTGATTCGATCTCCATAAAGTGTTGATTTGTGGATGTTTCGTTGATCCAAGGGCCGTCGAGGCTTGATCTTGGATGAATTGTTGGAAGTTTCTCCAAGGGGCCGTGGGCTTGATCTTTGAAGGTGGATTTGAGAGGATCTTCAAGGAGCCGTTGGGGTTTGATGAGTGTTTCTTCAAGGGCCGTTAAGGCTTGATCTTGAATAACGATGATGAACGGGTCCTCAAGGGCTTTTGGACTTGATCTTGAAGAACAGTGATGAACGGATCTTCAAGGGCTTTTGGGCTTAATCTTGAAGAACAGTTGGATGTGTGTGGATTTGTCGACGTTTGTTGATCCAAAGGGCCGTTGGGGCTTGATCTTGGATGAACGGATAATGAACGATGGGGCTTTCTTCAAGGGCCGTCGGGGCTTGATCTTGAATTGGTGGAAGTTCTTCAAGGGCCGTTGGGGCTTGATCTTGGAAGAACGGTTGTGTGGATTTGTTGATGTTGTTTATCCAAAGGGCCTTTGGGGCTTGATCTTAGGATGAACGGATGATGAACGATGAACGAAGAACACTTTCTTCAAGGGCCGTCGGGGCTTGATCTTGATGAACGAAGAACGCTTTCTTCAAGGGCCGTCGGGGCTTGATCTTGAATTGGTGGATGATTGTTGATCCAAAGGGCCGTTGGGGCTTGATCTTGGGATGAACGATGAACGAAGAACGATTCTTCGGGAACCTGGATGCTTGAGAGCTTCGGAGTTTCAGAGCTTCAGAGCTTCAAGAATTTTGCATAATGATTTTGGTTCTCCTTTTCCTAAATGAATGAATTAGCCTTCTATTTATAGAAATTTCCAAGGCCTAATTTTGAATATAATATCCCAGATGAAATAAGTCGTTTCTGCCAGGTGTTGACACGTGTCCTATTTGATGACTTTTCCAACTCATTTCAATTTTCGTTGAGTCACACGCTATGTGTAAAATTTATGTAATACATGAGCGTTGACACTTTGATTTATCAGTCAACATTTATTTACCGAAATTTCGATGTCTACAGCATGCTTTCGTGCTGATTAGTTGCACCTATATTTGTGCTTGGAAATGATACTTAGGTTCCAACATTCTTATAGGGTCCTTGCTAAAAAAATGATTTTTTTTATATGCAGTTTCTTTTTATCAAACAATGAACAAAACAAAATTAAATATGAAAATGATATCTTACTTGAGTCAGCACATTGAACATAGGATATCCATGTTGAATAACCTGTTGCTCATTTGAATTGCCACTAAAAGGAGCACAATCCTGTTATATTTATAATGAAAAAAACAATTCCTAAATGAAAACATAATCCACATAACTGGGCATAATGATATATAATTTATAACATATTTATGATGAATTTGAACATGTACTTTCAAGCGGGTGCCTTTTCTTGTTGAAGATTTGGTCGCTTTTTTTTGTGGCTTCCCACGCCTTTCCAGCGGGTCTTTGTATCTATTATGCGGACGTCCAACAATAGCTTTTCTTTTAACTTCGCGTGCTGTGACCTCACACTCGTCATCAAGTTGTATCATTTCCTTATGCATGCTTGCACCACTTTCACCATCAAAAGCTTGACCTTATTGTTTACTTGCAACATTTTCACCATCTAAAATTTAACCCTCTTGCCCAATTGCTCCACTTTTTTGTACTAAAACTTGACCTTCTGATGTTTTATTAGTACATGTATTATCTTGATAATTTTTTTTCATTTATTCCAAACCTTTTAGCATATCAACTCAACACTCATCAGCATATGTTGTGAACTTCTCATGTTTTGCTGCCAAGGATGCTATCTCCCAAAAATTACGACACAGATGGCTATAACGCCTCCCTATAGACTCCTTAGCATGGTCACTACTCTCACTACCCATCTCTTTAAAAATGTAATCATGCGGGATTCTTTTCACATTCTTCTTGTCTAACACTTTTAATGCATGACAACATAAAATTCCAACAAAACTGAACTTCATGCAACTACATGCGATTCCTTCGGTTAAAGCTTTAAATTTGAAAAAAATGCTCTTGAGGTTTGCCATTATAAGTTACCTTGTACTCATATGTCATCCCAGACTTGCTAACTTTGTATATATTGTAATTTAGGATACGGATGTACTCTTTTTGGAATAGTCTATAAACTTCTAAGGCATAAATCTCTGCTGCATGTCGCAACATGTCAACATTAGTTAATAACATGGGTGTAGTTTGCATCATCTTGAAATCTGCAATTAATTCCTGATATCGTTAATCTTCTAAAAGCCTCTCATAATGCTCAAAGAAAAGAAAAACACTGTGACTTGGTTTTAAGTACTTCTTTAACACATTATTCATACTATCACTACGTTGGGTACTCATCATGTTGGCAGTGAAAGTATGTCTCCCATATACTAATGCCCATTTTTCCTTCACAACAAATAAATCTTTCAACCACTTATTTCCCTTGAGGTCATATTTCTCAATCATATCATTCCATGCATAAAGCCATTCTTCCTAGTCTTCATACTGATATACACAAGTACCAAAATCAGAAGCAAATTGACTTGACCTGTTAAACACCTGGCTCAAATTTTTGGCAACATTTTGCTAAATATGCCACACACACAGGCAATGGTGAGATTCAATAAAAATTTTGATATTGCTTCAGCCATTGCAACAGGTTGATCTATCAATATGGTCTTTGGTTGCTTCCCAGACATTGCTTCCAAGAAAGTCTCGAATAGCCATGTAAAAGAATAAGTACTTTCTTCATATAGCAAAGCTGCACCGAAACTATAGTTTGTTTATGATGATTAACACCAAGAATTTGTGCAAAGGGTTTACCATACTCATTTGTTTGATACATTGTGTCAAAACAAATAACATCTCCATAGAGACCATAATCACTTATTGAACGTGAATCTGCCCAAAATATATTTGTGATCATATCATCTTCATCAAGCTGCACCGGGTAAAAACTAGACGAGTCCTTCACTTGCATTTTATGAAAATATTGCAATATAGCCCCAACATCTCATTTTTCCATGTTTTTCTTTTGCTTTTGATATATGTAATTTTGATAATCTATCAAGAAACCCAAGATTCTCTCACCCACCAACTTCTCTGCTCATCAATTCCATAGTTGCTTTTACTGGTATTTCTGACTAATCTCCATTATTGGCATGCACCTTTTGAGCTTGGGACATCTTACGATTAATCTTCAACATGTGCTTCACAGGGTTTCGAACCAAAGCATGATTATGATTTGCATCAAAGGAAACAATCTTAAATTTTCCATTCTTTTTAAGAAGGCAAGTCATGTGGGCTTGACAATGGACTCTTGAAACTAGTTGAATATAGGTTGTACTTTCAACTGGCTCGTCATTTTCTTCGAAAACCTTGTTTGACTAAGTGTATAAGTTACTCTTGTTAAAATACCCACATTGTTTTTTTTTTCTTCCCAATAATGCTTCTTCATGTCAAAACCCTTATCTCTAGCATAGTTGCAGTAATAATCGTATGCGCTCTCTTTAAAACTAAACTCCATTCCAAGTTCTAGGTCTCCCATTATTTCTTTGCTTTTATTCAGCTGAGGAGGCCCCAAAGAACCATCATGGCTTTAGAATTGACAAGTAGGAGAAGAATTTGCACCTTGTAAATCATCTTCATCACTAGGTAATGACTCACTATCTAATCTTGTAGGTTCTTTGTTCTCCATAACCTACAACATAACATTAATACCAGAGACATGAAATATGCTCTCCATTATTCATTTGCTTTTATTCTATTGCATCTCAAATATGTTATCCATTATTCATTTGCTTTTATTTTGTTGTATCTCAATATGGGATGAAACAGAACCCAAAAGCCACAAGCTTCGTGAACATTACCATCCAAAATTTTGAACGCAAATTCAAATCATATAAAACTGAAAGCATACCATCAAATACAGTAGAGAATGGATCCTTTGGATAGGTGCCTAGGTGGATGGTCGGCGTCGTTGTTATTAGTCGTCGTTGTTGCTTGGAGTTTGCTGTCATTGCTCTGGGTGGATGGTGGTCTGAGCGGGAAGGAGAGGTAGTCTAAGAGAGAGAGAGGGAGAGGGAAAGGTAGTGTGAGTGAGAGGGAGAAGGACGATTGGAGTCCTCTGTCATTGGGAGAAGACGCTGTTAACCTTTAGGTTTCCAAGCGTGAACGAGGTTTGGTTATTTTTTGAAAAAATAAATTACACTTGTTAAATTCTTATTGTGCCATGTAGATTGGGCAGTATAAAGGGTCCTGACTGTTTAGGACTCAAATATTGTCCTTAAATGAATGCAATTTACATTATTGAAACATGCATTTTTAAACTTTTGATTTCGTGAATGTCAATTATTGTCGGTTAACTCTACGAAATGCAAATAGTCTGTCTTTGGGTTTTAGGGTTGGTTTTACCACCTAATGGCAACTCCTCCAACTGTAGATTGAACCAAATGTGCACAGGATTGAAGAACACCATCCCAAATATGATAGGCTTCGCAAACAAAGAGAGGACAAAATGATTGAGTGCGAGAGGCAATGCCGCCGTGGGAAACCTCATTAAGGATCTTGAAGTTAATTGCATGGAAAAGATTATCTATTTTGATTTTGGCTCATTTGGTGCATTTTTTTTCAAGGCCACATATGAGAAGGCTAAGAAGCAAGATGAGTCATCTTCTAATAGAAGGTGTGAAGGGATCAGGCATGCCTGGTGGCTTTCCAGCAAGCTTGCGTGGAAGGATTCCAGGAAGAATCCCCCATGGCCTGTTGGGTGGAGGGTTTCAAGGAAGAATGCTCAGAGGGTTCCAGCCACCATGGGTGGAGGCGTCCCAGGAGGTGCCTCTAAAGGTTTCTATTAAGGATAAAACTGTATATATACTCAAATGTAATTTTATTACAATTAATGAAATAAAAATACATTTCCCAATATGGTATCATTGCTTCTCTATCTAACGACCGCTCTCTTTTGATCCAAAATTTTCAGCTTCCTACTTTCATATTCTTTTCCGATTAGCTTCTTCTCTGCTTACCACTTCAAACCCTAATTTTTTCAACCATGGCGACTTCTGCATCTTTGTCCTCTGATACGTACTCTCAAGTGCATCTTTCTTCTCCGGCGATTCGAAGCCCTAATTCCTTAACCTTTTATGCAATTACCTTAATCACAATTAGAGGCAGAATTCATATCGCAACAATAATCAGAGGCAGAATTACAACAATAAATGTGGAGGCCGCAACTACTTTCAACATTCTAGCAAGAAAATTCCATGTCAAATCTGCAGGCAATTTGATCATGAAGCTTGGGATTGTCCTCATTACATGAATGCAAATTACAATGCCAAATATTCTCACTCAGCCATGGTGGAAAGCACATCAAATTCTGCTCCTACTTGGATTGTAGACTCAGGTGCTACATCTTACATGACCAACTCCTATGCCAATCTTCATAATCCAGAAGCTTATACAGGACCTGAACAAGTTTACATTGGCGATGGAAAAGATTTACCCATCTTTCATTCTGGATCTTCTATTTTTCCTACTGCACATTACAATTTCCAATTAAAAAATGTGCTTTATGTCCCTCATCTTAAGCAAAATCTATGTAGATGCAAATTTCTGCCGCCTCTTCCTTTGATGAAAATGCACTTGCAAATAATAACACCTAAGATTAAGGCCAAAAGCCATATGCGCCCACGATGAATTGGGGGGGGGGGGCTTCGACCGAAGAATCTATGATGTCAAAGTTAGAATTCTGAAAAGAATGTGTTTGAGTGGTTGTAGGAAGCAAAAAGCCTCTTTAAGGGTAACTCAAGCTTACATAATTTTGGAGATAAATGATGTATTTATAGGAGAAAAAGAGGAAATGGGCCGGCCCTTTAGCGTTTAGAGGTGGTTGGCCCTTTAGCGTTTAGAGGTGGCCGACCCTTGGCTTGTGTTTAAATGGGAATATTCTAAGATATTTGTGTAAATAAATATTTTGAAGTATTAAATAAATGTATTTATGATAGGAATAAGGGATTATTTTATCATAAATACCTTTGACTTTTTCTACTGGAAGGGGTGCCTTGAGCAGTCATTGATCTCTACCTGCTCTACCACAGCTGTGCATGGTGAATGAGGCTGCTTTCTACTCATTTAATAGAGACAGTTGTCTCTTTCTTGGGAAATAATCTAGTCTTTCTATTATCTTTCTAGGGAAATAATCTATGTGTCAGCTCTAATATTTTTGAGATTATTTTTGGCTCCACAAATGCCCCTACACATGCTGGGCTGCTAGCAGGAAAGGGTAGGAAGTGTAGGAATCCAAATCTGCAATTGAGTTTGTGTCCCAATTTGCTGGAGATTCACTCTTTGATTTGGAATTTAAATTCTTCTAGGAATGGGAATGTAATTCCCACCAAAACCTATTTAAGTCTGCGTCAAGTAGGGGATTAAATAAATTTGGAATGCAACTAATACCCCACAAGAATGAGAGAAAGGCAGAGGATATTTGTTCCCTCTCCCTTAGCACTGGACCATGGTGCTGGGGCACCGATCTTGAGCTATTGGTCTTGGGCTCGTGTAGCAATGGAGATGCGATAAGGAGAAAGGGAGGCGCGGGGGTGACAACCTCACTCCATTTGATTTAGGCCATGAAGGGTTATTGGGTTAGAGCTTGTAGTGGGAAGGTTGGGTCAAGATGGGGCTTAGTGTGTTTGGGCCCGTGTTCTGGGTTTTGGTGCACTGGTCTATAAGGCAGCAAGCTGGGCTGCGGCTTGGCGCCTTGCTTTATGCTTTTTTTTTTCTTCTTCAAGCAGCACTCTAACAATTTTTCCTTCCGTTGTTGTAGGATTGTTTCGAACATGTCTTCTTCGAGCCACAAGAATGGTGAATTTATTATGTCGTTGTATCGCAGGTGGATACATAAGTAAGCTAGGTTACTTTAGGACTACTTATGTTAAGGTAGGTTATGATGAGTAGTTCAAAGACTTCCTCGAGATGTTTAAGCAAGCAATTCCGTGTAGGATTCACGTGAAGTGGGTCAATGGTGGTAGTAGCCGTGAACTGTGTGGGTCTAGGAAACCTATCAAGTTTCACCCCTACTACTTCGTGTTGGGGTTCTCCTTTCCTATGCCTCGATTCTACCAAGAGCTGAACAGTGAAGGAAAAATTTTGTCCTAGCTAAGAACATGTGAGAATATTTGAACACATATGCAAACTATTAACACATTAAAGTAGGCATGCATTCAAAAACAATTCTAAAACCCATGACATTCAAAGCCTAGTAAATGGTGAGCCACAAGACTCTTTAACAACATTAAAGGGAAATAAGGTTTTAGAGATTCATTACCCTTGAAGCTCATCCTTGTTTACACAAGGGATTCACCCAAGTGGAGGGCCTTCAAGTCACCTCCTAGCTCCTTGGATCTTCCTTGTGATTTTCTTCCTTTTGATGCTTCTTTGCTCCTTGAGGATGTGAGGAAAGGATCTCTAAAACCACCAAAGATTTGGTGTCTCTAAGTCTCAACACCAAGGATGAGGTGTGAAGATGAAATGGATGACTTAGAGAAGAAAGGATTGCTAGCTATCTCCTCTCTAAGTGGATGCTTTTATATCTCTTTTCTTAGGTGAGTGGCAAACTTGCAATTAAGCAAAACTTCACACTCCCCTCACTATGGGCGGCCTCTTTAAGTGATTGGGCTTATTGCCCATTTTGTTTTAGTTGTCATACAACTTAAACATAATGGGCCTTATGGACCAAAACACTTTTGGGCCCCGAAACCCAAAACCAACTTAAAAGCCCAATACGAACCTTTTGTAAAATTAATTAACTAATTAATTAATCTTGACCATTCTCAATTAAACCATTTAATCGCTTATCCATCTCATTTATATTTCTTCACTTTCACCTTTACTCGGTGTACGATCCATTAGGTTCCAATTAGCGAGGCAGTGGGCGATTGTTACTCTTAACGATCAATTGTGAATTGAAACTACATTTCAATTATCCCTTTGATTATGATTAATGTTTGCTAATCTTCAGGGCTTCCACAAGCCATGAGTGACACCTAGCAGCATGTCATGGTTACCCAAGCTAAATAGAATTGGTTGGAGGACCTATCCAGTTACAATTACAATGCAATACGGTCATTCTCTAATACAATACTCTTAATAACATTGTTTGAGTGATAGTTTGTATCATGTCTACTATCCAATGTGATACTTCTCTATATGATTCAATTGAATATGATTTGGAACATACTTCCTAAGTCATATTCGTATGCTTTGGCCAAAGGCTCCCGAATCATATCTTAGAGTATTCTCTTTCCACCATGGAAGGTTGGAGATCCCTTGTTGTGCATTCATATGCCAACATGACTAGATAGCTTGACCCCAACAATGCCGTGGACACTCTCGATGGAATGCCTTTGACATGATCAAAGATCAAGGACCTAACCATTAGACATCTATGATGCCTCAGGTCAAAGGACTACTTTGCATATTGCAACTAACGAGTTCTTACATGACATGTATGTTCGAACTCTCTTTTGATCGTTGTTCAGTGTACTCGATTACTCTTTCAAGCACTTATGTGTTTGTCTTAGTGTCCAACACTAAATGACTTGAGACTAGTCATACTCACGCTTGAGTTGACATAACACATACTAACCTTAGCGGTGTCAATGCCCAATTGGCAATCCTATGGCTAGGAACGTTTTAGGAATGAACATAAGAGAAAGGTCTCGTTAATCCAACTTACTTAAATCACTTCTCTCTTAGATCATATACATTCCTTGGATTCCCTTATTACTTAAACACATGATACAATAAATAGTGATTAACAATAAGCTTTGCCCTTCATTAAACATATAATAGTTTAATACAATAAGTATTCCAAAAGTTATTACATCAAATGAGTGGCTTTGTGGGCATACTTCCAACAAACAGCTCCATGAAGTGTGTTCCTACTACTTTCATATATGGTAAGTAGGCTGCTTCGTCTCTAAGCTGCCTAATACTTTGGTTGAGCTGCCTTCTGATTTCTCCTCCTTTGTTTATATAGATTCGTAATTCGGTTTAACTCCCAAGACTTCTCCAGACATAAAGAAGGTGCATTTCGCTTTGGGGATCCTTACCTAATATCGCGAGTGGTGTTGGCTGCTCAATCATCTTCATAGGGACAAAGGTAGGATTCCTCTATTAGAACAGATTAAGAGGTCAATGGTGAGGTGTTTGCTTATTCGATTGCCACTGCAGAGCCTATTGAAAGCAAATGCGGGAGAAAAAGATCTACGTCACCTGCTTGAGAGTCATCCGTGGAGAAAAAGCCGAAGACTTCCTCTGCTGTTCGCGAAGGTTTATCCACTGTTGGGAGGCTCGTGATTGACCTGAGTTCTTCCACGGGGAAGAAAGAGGCTGCTAGATCTGAGCTTGTGAAGCATGATGCTCTAAGTGTTGCTAGAACAGTTATTGATAAGATTGCACAGCGAAGGAGTTCTGTCGTGCCCCATATGCTTGGCTTTATTCCAAAATAGCCTTTTGTGGCCAAGTTTGATCCGATTCTAAAGGTGTATGCCACGGCAAAGAGCAAGGATACCTATACCACTACCGAAACGATGCTAGGGTCGGCCCTTCATGTCAAGCATGCCTTCATGAGCAACTGTGATCAGCCTACCAAACCAGTCTTAGGGGAGTTTTCCAAGATCCATGCGTTGCTGAAGCTTGATCAACTTAGGGACGCGGAAGCATGTTCCAAGTTTGTTGATGGCATAAGAAAGTTGTCGACTCTGGTTTCTTTGTGAGGCACGCGTATGGAGCAGGATGATGCCAAGGTTGTTAGGGATATAGTGGTAGCCATGGTAGCAGAAACTTACTCGGTTGCTGAGAAAATTAAAAAGTTGGTGTATGAACTTACCTTTTTGAAATGATCTTATGTCTCTGCCCCTACTACTCAGCAACTTGAGACCACTCTCCAAGAGATCAGTGACTTGAAAACTTTGCTTGATATGGTCCAGGGGAAGTATGACGTTGCAGAGAAGGAGATTCAAGTCCAAGCATTGTTAGTGTAGGACTTTAGCGTGCCATTTTAGAATTTTGATCCTTCTGTGATCTCAAGGCTGTAAAGCTACTCGCCATGCATAATGACTTTGTTCGACTCAAGAAGGTCATTAATAGACTTGGGTCTAAGAAAGTAGAGATGTAATAAGCGTTGTCTACTAGCGAGAACCTAAAGAAGGAACTAAATGAGTTACAAAATTCTCGTACTAACCTGATTAAGGAAAATAAGTAGCTGAAGAGCGAGAAGTCCAGTCTTGAGGTTGTCCTTTCCTAAGGTCAAGTTGACTTCTATAATAGATAATTTTATTGGCATGTTATCTGACTACGCCTTCTCTAATAAGGACCTCGAGCTTTTTGCTATTTGTTTCGAGAATTTGCTTTAGTTTTCATTCGAGAGCATTACTGGTGGAACAACTCAGGATCATGTTGTCCAGGTAGGTTCGGCTGAAGGTGGTGTCGTCCAGGCAAGAACTGCTTGCAACTCTTGCTGCTCAGGATGAGGCAGTTGTAGATGAAGCATGAGAGGTTAATGCTGTGGAGAGTGATGCGGCTGCTGAACATGTCTAAGTTACAAATTAGTATTCTTTTTAGATGGACTTTAGGATTTCTTTTCTTTTCCTTTCTTGCTTTGCTTTTTCGTTTGCTTGAACTTTGTTGGCCTTTGTTGGCCTCAGTATGAGTAACTGAGCAGGTTTCTTTGAACAAAGCAGCGAAGCCCATTTCATTGCTTTATGCACCAACTTCGGGTTGTCGGGTGCAAATCTTCACTTGCTTGAGGCATCTTTTGAAACTTTAAACTTGCAGTGTTTTGTATTGGTGGTCCACTAGATCTGTAATCACAAGGTCATTAGCAATAGCGCACTGTTTTTTAATAAGCAGACGGGCTTGAATGACCTATGTGACTACCGATCTAGGCTTAGGACCTCTGCAAAGCTGTTAACTAGAGAATTAGTTGCGACGCGCCTTGCTTACAAAAGAAGGCGAGTCTGCATGACTGCTTGGTTGTTAACTTTGATCTTTTAGGGCACTGAACTATTAAGGTTTATCTAGCATTATTCCAATCTTTTGAGCTACGTATCCATCATCAAACCATACTGAAGATTGCTGGGACATGAAAATCGCTACCTTTTCGCATCAAAAAGTGTGTGGTTTTATGAAATTTCGTCGGTAGTGGATCGAAAGAATGCTTTGCACTTTATGTAACCAATTTCATAAGCTGTGTAGCAAGTAGCACAACAATTCAGGAATCAGTGTGAACCCAAGAGGTTGTTCTGTGCTAGGCAGTGCATATGTGTGCTAACCCATTAACCTTTTTAAGATTGTGCAATTGCATAGGTTTAGGTGTCTATCTGCTTGAAGGGTGTACCATAGGCAGCGACTTTACTTATTAAATTGGCAGCAGCTTTAGGTTCACAGGTACCTTCCAGAAATTGTAGGCTGCTTTTTGAATAGGCAACGCTTTATGATCCCAAGGATCTTCTAGAAATCGTAGGTTGCTTGTTAAATTAGCAGCAACTTTAGGTTTCTAGCGATACACAGAGATCGCTAGTTGGTCACATACAAGATGCTCAATTACTTACGCAAGTTAGCCACATCAAGCATGCTCAACCACGTGAACCCTATACATGTAGCCAGAGATAGAATTTTCTATCCTCGCAAAGCTCACCTATGTATTGCACCAGGGATGCTCAACTGCAAATGCTAGCTGGTCACATTGCGGATGCTCCAAAGGGATGTTCCTCTAACGGGTAGATAAAATACTATTTTGTAATACAAAAATCACTAGTTGGTCACATACAGAATGCTCAGCTGGGGGTTGCCACCAGCTGGTCTCAACTACAATCCATCTTCATGGGAACTCGCCTGAAGGGTGGGCTGCATAGCGTGCCTCCTTCATCTCTAAAGCCTGGGTCCTTGTGAATTAGTTCAAAGGCCTAAATCCTTTAATCTAGCTAAGCCTTGAAAATGACCATTGTGGCTACTTCTAGGGATGTCGGCGTAGGTCATCATGCTCTAGTTACACCACGGCAGCCGGACCCATCCATGTTTACCCTCTCCTAAAGGGAGAGCATGGTTGGTCCCCAGAGGGTATAATTCATACGATAAGAGAAAGAGTGGGCAGTTGTTGCAGAAGGATATCAAACTTAGCTGGAAGGTAGAAATTGCGTAACAACTAGATAGTCCTCGGCTTGTGAGGTAGTGCTCGTTGAGCTGTTTAAGTCTTCGAGCTTTATTTCGTCTGAGCAAAGCTTCAGGAGAAGTGGGAGGTCATGTGTAGTACTTTCACAGGTTGTAGGCATTCCACGACTTGTCGATCTCTTTATCATTCACGGTGGTGAAGGTGTAGCTACCCTTACTGCCTGCTATGCTGATTTTGTACGGAACTTCTGAGATAGGATTCATCTTTTTGGGGCTTTCTTTTCGAGCAGTGATGAATGCTTTTCTTATGACTAAATCTCCAGGCTGAAACTACTAGATCTTTACCTTTTTGTTGTATCTCGAGATGAGTTGCAGTTGGCAAACTGCAATACGGGTGATGATCTTTTCACGTTCTTCCTCTGCCAGATGTAGATTTGTAGCTATCTCATTTTTATTATGCTCCGATGTTCGTAGTATAGTGCATATGCTCGGCACGATGACATTAGGAAGGATGATGGCTTTTGAATTGAATGCCAATGAGAAAAGAGTTTTACTAGTTGCTCGTCGTTTGGTTATGTGATACGCCCATAAGACACCTGAAAGTTCATCTGGCCATTTTCCCTGCTTGTCTGTGAAGGATTTCTTGAGGCAGTTTAGGATTGTCTTGTTGGATGCTTTTGCCTGCCCGTTACCTTGGGGACATCTAGACATAGACATGTGCTGCTTGATGCCATATTTCTGGAAGAACTTCGCGAAGTCTTTACCTATTAATTACGGGTTATTGTCAATGACGATAGATAACCGATAAATGATGTGCCTCCATATGAAGCGCTCTATGTCTGATTGAGTAGCGGTGGTCATGGGCTCGGCTACTACCCACTTGGTAAAATAGTCGATAGCCAAGTTCATTATGCCTTTGCTCCTAGTAGCGAGCGAGATGGGCTCTACAAGGTTAGTTGCCCATTGCATGAATGGTCATAGGCTTGTCTGCATGTAGAGTTCGCTAGCATGTAGCATAGGTACAGGCTTAAAGTGTTGGCAGCTGTCACACTTTTGAACGAATTCCTTAGCCTTTTGATGCATAGTAGTAGTCGGCATTGAAAACCTTCTATGCTAAAGATCGACCTCCTGAGTGGTTTTCACAAATACCTTTGTAGATCGAGCTCAGAACTTTCAAGTCGTTTGGAAACGCTAGGTAGTGGAGATGTGGGCCTAAAAAGGATCTTCAAACGAGAATACCGCTCCACATGTAATAGCATGCAGCATTTATTTGGAGCTTCTTAGCTTCCATTCTTTCTACAGGAATTGTCCAGTAACTAGGTAGTCGATGAAAGGATCTTGCCAGCTTGGGGTTGTATTGATTTGTAACACCTCGGCTGCTGATTTTTCTTCTATGATTGACTTTCCTAAATGCTCGATCGGGATGAAACGTCTGAACTGGTAGTCCAAAGCAGAGCCTATGGCTGCCAAGGCGTCTACGTGAGTGTTGTTTGCCCATGACACTTATGTGAGGGTGTAAGTCTGAAACACCTGTAGCTGTTTTCGTACCTTCTCGAGGTATAATGCCATCCTTGGATGTTTTATTGCATACTTCCCGGTAGTCTAGCTAGTGATAAGCTGGGAATCATAATGGATTGCAAGCTTTTTGACTGCCAGATCTTGTGCCATTTGAAGGCCTGCCAATAAGGCTTCATACTCTGCTTCGTTGTTTGATACCTTAAAGCCTATAGTGATTTCCTGCTCGAGCATTAAGCCGTCTGGGTGATGAGAACCGAGCCTACTCTATAACACTTGTAGTTGGATGAACCGTTGATATACAGGCGCCAAAAATCTCTATCAAAAAGGGTTGGTACGGCCAGGTCATACTCGGCTGATTCGGGGTACCTTTGGGCTATGCTGTTGCATCTTCTAGGCTAGGAGTGAACTCCGCTATGAAGTGTGCCAAGGCTTGAGCATTTATCGCCATGCAGGGTCGGTAAACCAAGTCTTATTAGCCGAGTTCCAACGCACTTCATCACTCGTTGAGAAGCGTCTGGACCATGTAAGATAGATTGTAAGGGATACTGAGTCCAAACAACGATCATATGTGCCTGAATGTATGGTATAAGTTTCTGAGTTGCAACAACTAGCACCAAAATTAGCTTTTCGATCATCAGGTATCTCTTTTTCGCATCGAATAGAGCTTCAGAAGTGTGGAATACTAGCAGTTGGGCCCCTAACTCTTCTCATATGAGGGTAGAGCTTACTGCTACGTTTGGACAGCCAAGTAAATGTATAATTCCTCGATTGCTTTTGGCTTGGATAGTAGCGAATGAGATGTCAAGTATCTCTTCAAGTCTTGAAATGCTTTCTAACACTTGTCCTCCCATTTGCATCGATCAGTTGAGCACAAGTTAAAGTGATTGAGTACGGCTAGGCTCAGTCGTGAGCCGATTCTAGCCATCTTCTTCGGCTGCTTGGGATCAAGAATCATTTATTCGACGTCCTCTTTTGGCTTTGATCCTTTTTCTTCCGTCAGCGTGTTCTTCTGAATGCCATCATCTTGATCCGTTTACTACGGCTATTATTTGGGCTTGCCCTTTCGAACCTTAATAGCTCCTACAAGGGTGAAGGACTTCTTCTTTGACTCTTTCAACATTTGCATCGTGCATAATTGGGATGTAGCCTGGTCTGCCTTGATCTCTCTGACTCTTATTCCCAAAATGCAGAATTGGATTCTCTAGTGTTCAACGGAGGTTACAGCGCCTAGTTTCACTAATCAGGGCCTTCTTAAAATCCTGTTATAGGGAGTTAGGTCGCTGACTATAACGAACGTTTTCTTTGAGACTGATGGTGGTGTTCTCACATTGAGTGTTATGTTACTAATAGCAGTAGAGGTTTATCCGTTGAATCTGGTAAGTACCTCTGCTTGGCATATTATTGTGCTTTCCAGGCCCATCTTCTAAATAACGGATAACTGAAGTAGATTTACTGTGTTGTCGTTCTCCACCATCACTCTATCAACTATAGCATATGCCAGTTGAACGGACACTATCAGAGCATCGTCATGTAGGAAGTCAACTCCTTCAACATCTAGCTCGGTAAAACCAATAATAGCCTGCTAGATCTTACTCTTCTTGGAGTTGTTTGTGGCTTCCAAGTATCTCGGTAAAGATGTCATTGATTCTGATGGTCCTGGCAAGCGGCTCCTCGTCTGTGTCTGTGCTTTTCCTAAGATGTGTAGCTAGCTTTGAGTTAGGCCTTCCTTCATGATCAGTTCTTCGAATAGGTGATGATCTGCTGAGAGTTCCTTTTGGAAGGTTGCGCTGGCGATCGAGTCGTTGCAGCCAACTATTGGCTTTTCTATCTTGAACCTTTTAACATAATCATGAAGCGACTCTTTCTGATTCTTCTTGATGTTAAAGAGATGATCGAAGTTCTTCTTGATCGAGCAGTAAAATCAATATTCCTTAATGAAAACTATGGAAAGCTCATGGAAAGTCTGAATGAACTGTGAAGGCAGGGTATGGAGCTAATCTACGCCTAGCCCTGCAAAGTAGTATCGAATATCTTGCACATTAAAGCATCGTTGGACCTATTGAGGATCATTACACTGCAGTAGTGCCTTTCTGAGCCCTCGTCTCCCTTTAATAGGGTGAAATACGGCGTACTGAACTTACGCGAAGGTTCTATTTGCTCGATCTCATCCGTGAAAGGTGACTGCCCATGTGTACTACCTCCTTGTGAAAGGGCTTCATATGTGGTCTCAATGCGTTGGAATATGCACAATCGCTCAATCATGAGCATTTTTACTTTTTTCTGAAGTTGCCTCTATCGGGGTAGTAGGGCTTCAGGCTACCCCTGATCATGACCTGCTGGTCTCGGCTACTCTTCCCTATTCTTAGCTTGTTTATGTCACAGTTGCGGTACATATGGTACGTTCCTGGCAGGCAAGCGGATTATTTGTAAGCTACCAATTGAACTTGATTCGGATTGTGCAGCTGCTTCTCCCCTTCCATCGTGCTGCCTACTCCGATATGACGTAGAGAATGCTCATTGTTGGCCTAGCTGCGAATGAACACTTCGCTTGCAGGGTTGTCCATGTTGATTACTAGAGTGTGGCCCCAACCACGAATGTTTACTCATTCGGGGGCCTAACTTAGAGTACACGCTATTTTGCTTGCTAAGACAAGAGAATAAGCTATCTCGAAGGCCTAGGTTCTCGTGTACATTAGCAGAACGCTCGATTTGTGGTAGGTTGAAAGGTTTCTTGTAGGGATGCTACAAGGAAGAAACATCATTGCCTTAATTTGTCCTATTTCGGGACACCTTGTCTAGGGCACATTGCACCTCGATGGGTTGCAAGAGCTCGCTCACCAAGGTAGTCTGTTGCGCCAAGGTGCTTGTCAATTCGACGACTTGTCAGGATAGATCAGATCTATAATGGACTCCAGCTGCAAAGATTAAACCAAAATGGGTCAGATCTATAGTAAGGTTCAGTGAAGATACCCTTGCTTCAACCGTTGGCCTTGAAATTTGGATCTGGGTAGGTTGAACTGGTTTGAGACCATGCTAAACTGTCTGAAGGGCTGTAGGAGCAGGTCGGGCACATAGGCGTTAAGCTGCCTTAATTTGTCTTGCTTGGCTTCTAGTTGGAGGTGCGTTGGGCACACGCTCGGTTGTAGCTTGTGTCACAATTGGCGTGGCTTGGGTTGCTTTGGTGTAGGTAGCTCGCGTCCAAGTGAAGCTAGTAGGCTCCAAAAGCTGCTGAAGAGGGCGATCAGTTGCCTGAGCTTGCATGTGTTGACTATTTGCGCTATGGGCCTTCTGCCCTAAGATTTCCTCACATTGAATGAACGCTGCCCCATGGGCCACTACAGCGACGGCTGCCACTGCTGGCATGGCCACGGTGCCTCGTGGAAAAACGCAAATGAGCTGTCATTGCCATGGTAAGCCTCGGGGAACAACAGCACGGAGCCACATCGTGATCTTCATTAATTGGTCCATGTCCTTCAACGTAGGGGTCCCATCGGTTATAATTTCTGAATTTCCTACCATCATAGTCGTGGATCTACAAACAAAGGAAGTTGAAAGCGAGAGTCTTCTTCAAGTCTTCGATCAGAACTCTTAATGAAATCACCAATTTGTGGATGAAAATTTCCACCGTCTCTTCCTTTGACGAAAATGCACCTACAAAATAATAACAGCTAAGATTAAGGCCAAAAGCCTCACATACCCACGATGAATGAGGGGGTTTTGGCCAAAGAATCTTCGATGTCAAAGTTGGAATTCTAAAAGAATGTGTTTGAGTGGTTGTGGGAAGCAAAAAGCCTCTTTAGAGGTAGTTCAAGCTTACTGAATTTTGGAGATAAATGGTGTATTTATAGGAGAAAACGAGGAGATGGGCTGGCCCTCTAGGATTTAGGGATGGCCAGCCTTAGGCTTGTGTTTAAATAGGAATATTCCATGATATTTGTGTAAATAAATATCTTCGAGTATTTAGGTAAATATTCTAAATAAATGGAATTAAGATTTCTTACTTGAAAGAGGTTTTCTCTTTTTAGGAATGTATTTATGAAAAGAATAAGGGTTTATTCTACCATAAATACCTTTGAATTTTCCTACAAGCAGAGGTACCTTGAGCAGTCGTTGATCTTTGCCTGCTCTACCTCATCCGCGTATGGTGAATGAGGCTGCTCCCTACTCATTTAATAACGGTAGTTTTGTCTTTCTTAGTAAATAATCCACGTGTCCACTCCATGAGTTTTGGGATTATTTTTTACTCCACGATTTACTTTCTGGGAATCAATTCTTGATTGATAACTGGTGCTCAATGCATCTTTATCCTTTTCAGTTCACTGTGAAAGATCTTTCTTTGAGGAGGATGCTTTTCAAAGGTCCTATCAAATAAGGCTTATATCCCTTTCGTCCATCTTCATCTCATGATGTGTATCCTATAGCTTTTACTCCAACTGTTAAAGCTTCCAATAAAGTGTGGCATCAAAGCTTAGGCCACGCATCTGTGAAGATCTTAACTAAATTGGCCACTCAATCATGTATCTCAGTTTTACGTAGTACAGATAAGTATTTTTGCTCAGATTGTGCATTAGTTAAGTGTTCTAGATTTCTTTTTTTATCTGTTACATGCACTACAAGTAGACCACTATAGCTCATTCATAGATATGTTTGGGGGGCCAGCACCTATGTCTTCTCTCTTCTCTATCTTTGTCCAATTCAAGAATCTCGTTGAAAATTCTTTGTTTGCTAAAATAATTGATCTAAGGTCAAATTCTGGTGGTGAGTTCATGAGTAGTTCTTTTTCTAAGTTCTTGATTGACAATGGCATTCAACATCAACTTGGTTGCCTTCATACACCTGAGCAAAATGGGTGTGTAGAAAGGAAACATGGGCACTTAGCTGAAACTACAAGGACTTTGTTGGTAGCTTCTAGAGGTCTTCATTTCTATAGGGTTGATGCATTTGCCATAGCAATTTATATGAAAAATAGATTACCAACTGCATATGAATCTTCATCTTGGGAGGTATTGTTCAAAAGGTTACCAAATTATAGCTTTGAAGGAAAAGATGGTTGTAGCTTCCCTTGGTTACAACCATATTTTCCTTCAAAGCTACACCTATAAAGCAAGTTATGCGTTTTCTTGGGATATAGTCTGCACCATAAAGGATATAAATGTCTTGACCCTATGACTAAGAGAGTCTACATATCCAGGCATGTCCACTCTGATGAATCAAGCTTCCCATTTCATCATTTTTTAGTTCTTGCCACTACCACATTTCTCAATCATCATTCCCAAATCCTATCATCTCTTACATTTACCAATCCAATTCCACCTCAATCTATTTCATCAACAACTACCATACCACCATCTACTTCTCTATCCCCAACTTCTGATGTATCCATTTCTCAGCAACCTACTTCCATTTCTGCAGAGCTACAAGTTTCATCATCCCTAAGTCCACCCTTTCTAAATCACTTACCTTCATTTAATACTCACCTAATGCAAACAAGGTCTAAGTTTGGAATATTCAAGCATAAGGCTTTAACATTAACAAAGCATCCACGTTCAACACATGTTTCTTCAATTTATACTCCACACACCTACTTGTAAGCATCAAAACATCCTCACTGGCGCAAAACAATGAAGGAGGAAGATAATGCTTTTCTCAACACAGGAACATAGTCTTTAGTTCCTTCAACATCATCTCACAATATTGTAGGGTGTAAGTAGGTATTCATAATTAAAAGAAAGCTAGATGGATCCATTGCCATATGGGCCTGATTAGTTGCAAAAAGTTTCAATCAACAAGAGGGATTAGACTATTATGAGATTTTCAGTCTTGTGGAAAAACCGGTCACCATACGAATTTTTCTTGCTTTTGCTTGTCAATTTGATTGGTTTCTCAACCAACTTGATATTAGTAATGCATTTCTACATGGTACACTTACCGAATCCGTGTTTATTCAACAACCCTCTGGTTTTGAGGATTCAACCAAGCCAAATCATGTTTGTCATCTTCACAAGTCTCTATATGGTTTGAAACAAGCTCCTCAAGCTTGATATGAAAAATTGAATGGTGCTCTAGTTTCTTTGGGGTTCATTGGTTCTCAAAATGAGCATTCTTTGTTTATCAAAAGGGATCCTCACTTGGTGTTCATACTAGTCTATGTGGATGATATTGATAAGAGCATATTTATGCGACTTAGTTAGCTTGTTTCCTTGCATGTACATAGTTAGTTTCTACTTTTTAGAGTGTTTTAAGCCATTTTCATGTGTTTGTAGGTTCAAATGCCAAAAGTGCCAAGAAAAGGCAATGTGGAGCATTTTAGAGCAGTTTTTGGTTTGAAATGGACAACATATGAATGGAGCAAGGTGGATGGACATTTTTGAAGATCAAAAGAGGCTGGGAATGTGCTACAAATCTGGAAGAATCAAATCAAGACTTGGAAGAGAAAGAATCAGCTAAAAGGAAGGAACATTATCTTAACCAACCTTATGTTATCCAACATTATCCAAACTAACCTTATCTTATCTTATCCTATCCTAATCTTATCCTACCTTATTTCCAACTGCAAGGGGGATTCCTTTTCATATTAAACCACCTGTTATCTGGTTCTAGAAGCCCTAAATTTGTGCCGAACCACTCTATCCTTTTCTCCCTAGGAATCTGCCATGCCTATCCTTCTCCTCTACAACTTTGTGCCATACCCTAGCGCTACGTAGCATTCAGGAGGACGTCTTTTAGAGAGAAATTCAGAGATAAAAAATATATAGAGTGCCGCAGCTTTGCAATGAAGGAATGAGAAGTAGAAGCTTGAAGCCGTGCATGCCATTCACGACCTTTGGATTGTTGGAGCGTTTCTAGGTGTATTCTATCTTTTGTTTTCAATGTTTAATTTTCATTGTCTTTGTTTAATTGCAAACATGTGGAACTAATTTCATTTTAGCTAGAGGTGAATTCAAAGCCATGAACATATGTGTGATATGAATTGATTACATCCAGTTATTGTTTCATAATTCGTGAATGCAATTTACTTATCTGTTTGATTGATAACTAGTTCTTGTGTGTTGATTAAGGATGCATACTTAGTTTGCATGCAAGGATTTGATGCTAAAATATAAGAGAATTTCACCTAATAGTTATGAACTTATATTTACAAGTAGTGGAGGTTCCTAGTCACGATCGTGTTAAGTAAATTTCTAGCAGGAGTATCATGCAGTTCATAGTTGGAATGCCATGTCAATGCTTATGATTTTCATAGAACTTAATGATCTTTGATACGTATCTCTATTATGCAGTTCATGTAGGGAACTTGATAAGAATAATTTGGTTTCGTCGCTGAGTTGATTCAATGAATTTAGGAAAATCTGATGGTTAATTTGTGCAATTCACAGTTAACTTGGGGCATTGTCATCCATGGTTTATAGGAAGAATAACTGGAAATCGATTTGTATGCATATGTGTCATGTGTGGAGAAAGACCCTCTAGCTAGCCTTTCACCCCCTTAATTCACCCAATTCGTACTCTTTAGTTTGTTTCTGCAAGTTTGTTTGTTTAATTCATCAAAACAACCCCTGATTTAGTATTCTGAGTCTTTTTAGTTTAAAATTTGTCCAAGCTTCCCTTTAGTTCCTGTTTTGAGTCAGTTTAACTTAGTTTGTGTGGTTGGAATCAGTTAAGCTTATTTTTAGTAGTTTAAGTTTAGTTTTCTGTTTTTGAATCTAGTTTAGTCATTTAGAGTTTAATTTGTGTAGATTAGCAGCCCTCCTAATCCCCATCCTAGAACGATCCCTACTTACACATACTACAACTATCAAAAAGAGGGTTTAAATTTGTGTGCTATTTTATATCACATCAGATATCTTAGTAATAAGGCCATCTTTTGCAGAATCTCAAAAAGTGATTACACAATTAAGTACTCTGTTCCCTATTAAAGACCTTGAATCTTTGCATTATTTTCTAGGCACTAAGGTCAAGAGATCATCTTCTGGGATCTTTATTAACTAGACCAAATACATCCTTAATCTTCTGTAGAAATCTCACATGGATTGGGCAAAACCATGTGCAACACCCCTTAGTACAGAAACGCTTGATCATGAGTCTCCACTTCTTGAAAATGTCACTGAGTGCATGTCTCTGGTAGATGCCTTACAATATCTCACCTGGACAAGACCTGATTTGAGTTTTGCTGTGAATCCTGTCTGTTAATACATGCATAGTCCCAGAGTATCCCATTTTCAAGTTGTCAAAAGAATCCTTAGGTACATAAAAGGTTCTATTGATATGAGTTTGTAGTTCTCCAAAAGTACTACTCCTTTGGACATTCAAGCATTCTCAAATGCTAACTAGGTAGGATGTTCTTTAGACAAGCGATCCACTGGTGGTTTTTGTGTCTTTTTGGGCAGTTCAATTATGAGTAGGAGTGCAAAAAAGCAACCAACAATAGTAAGATCATCCACTAAAGCCGAATACAGATCCCTTGCTAATACTGCAGCAGAATTGTCATGGATTTCCAAGCTTTTAGTTGACATTGGTTATTCTCTCCCTTGCACTCCTCAGTTGTGGTGTGACAATATCTCTGCCATTTCTCTGGTAAAGAATCCTATTTTTCATGCACACACCAAAGAATCGTACCGTCACATAGATTTATGTTTTATTGAACAACTGGTGTGCTTTATAAAATTAATTTGCAAAATTTAAAGTGTCTTTGTTGCAATGTGTGTAGGGCCCTGAACTGATGAATGCATTTAGTGATCCAGTAGTCGTGGTTGCTCTTCGAGACGGTACTGTCTCCATTCTTATTATTTTTGCTTTAAATCGATATTTTCTTCCTTACGGAAAAAATTCCTTTATCCAAGTTGTTGACTTTTGGTAGTAAACGCCTAGTTCTTGTGATTAAACTCGTTATGTCAATACATGGAAACTAGTAATTCAAGTACGGAACTTGTATTCTTGGAGTTGAAACATAATAAAATAAACTAAATACTAAGAATTTCAAAATTTATGGTTGAACACTAAAACCCTTTGGTTTTTTTGGACTACATATTGTGCATGCAGGGCTATTCATGATCGTCTTTGTATACAATGTCATGTTCCTGTTTCTACAAGATATCATAACTTAAAAAAAAAAAAAAAAAAAAAAAAACTAATGTGTAGAGATATTGTCATTGTGAAATTCTCCTTTTATCATTTGCTAATGTCTTAGTTTGGGTTTTACATGCTACAGAATGGGTAACGATATTGTCTAGTTAGCGCTACTTTAGAAAAAGGCTTAGGTATAAAGTTCTTCGCTTAAGTAGGTCAAAGATAGAATACATGGAGTGCAAGTTCAATAGGAACGGAGGTTCAAATGAGTTAGGGGTGAGCAATGGAGATCAAGAAGTACCAAAGATTAAACGTTTTCACTATCTTAGATCTACTTTGCAAAAGAACAGAGAATTGGATGGAGACCTCAATCATAGAATACAAGTTGGATGGATTTAGTGAAAGAATGCATCGTGTGTTTTGTATGACCGTCGTATACCACTAAAGCTCAAGGGAAAATTTTATAGGACGACAATAAGGCTAACAATGCTTTATGGCACATAATGTTTAGGCGGTGAAGTATCACCACTTACACAAAATGAGTGTAGCGGAGATGAGAAAGCTTCGTTAGATGTGTTGGCACATGAGAAAGGACAAGATTAGGAAGGACGATATCTGAGGTAAATTAAGAGTAGTCAAAATTGAAGATAAGATGAGAGAAAATCAATTAAGGTGCTTAGAAGATGTGATTACGATACAAAGGCTCAGGGCCAAAGGGGTAGAGGGAGACCTAGAAAGACTTGGAAAGAGGCTATAAGAAATGATTTGGATTACTTGGATCTAACGGAAGACATGACACAAAACCAAGTGTAGTGGCATTCTAGGATTCATATAGCCGACCTCACTCAGTGGGATAAGACTTTGTTGCTGTTGTTGCAGTTCTACTTATAAAAAGAGAAATAATAGAGATTTTAGGGTTATATTTGTGTTATTTTTTATTTTGAATGTCGGATATATATACTGGGAATTTTGAATACAGATTGTTAGGTAAGACTAGAAGAAAGTGGGCTAGTTGAGAGAAGGAAGATAGAGTTGAAGTAGGAACCCAAATGGAAGTACAATGACCATGCTCTTGTTGAATCTGTTTGTAAGGTCGCTTAAAACTTGTGACTTTGCTTATATATCCAGCAACCGAAAGGATCACTTTTTGAAATGCAGATGATCTCTTTCTTTCCCCCTGATTTTCCTAAAACGTTATGTTGAAATATTGTGAATTCATATTTGTGGATGAAAATTTCCGCCTTCCTTTGATTGACGAATCTGCACTTGCAAAATAATACTACCTAAGATTAAGGCCAAAAGCCTCATGAACCCACGATGAATTGGGGGGGGGGGGGAAGGGGAATGAGGCTGCTCCTTGCTTATTTAATAGGGGCAGGAGGTGTACGAATCCAAAGTTGCAATGGAGTTTGTGTCCCAATTTAATGTAGATTCCCTCTTTGACTTGGAATTTAAATTCTTGTAGGAAAGGGAATGTAATTGCTACCGAAACGTATTTAAGTCTGCATCAAGCAGGGGGTTAATGAAATATGGAATGCAATTAAAACCCCGCAACAAAGAGAGAAAGCCAGAGAATATTTGTACCCCATCCCCTAGCAATCTTCTTCGTTTGCCCCTGTAAGGAATTGTGTTCTGTTGCTTTTCTTCTTTTCCATGGTAAGAAAAAATTAATTTTCTCCTGCTTGATTTTTTGGAGCCTCGGGGCTTGAATTTTTGGCTCAATGGAGGTAGAGGAGTAGTGAAAAGCGGCAGCCATGGGGCTGTAGTGTTACTACCATGGTAGCCATGCTATTGCATGAGGCTCGGCTGCTGGTGTTGGGCTCAGCATGCTGAGGTTCTACGACGTCGGTCTTAGGCTGTTGGGCTTGGGCCCGTACAACAAGGGAGGCGCGAGGAAAAAAGAGGGAGATGCGAGCGCGACAGCTCCTCCTCATTTGGTTTGTTCCATGAAAGTCTGTTAGGCTGTGAGGAGAAGAGAGGCAGCGCTGGGGTGTCTGCTCCATGCCATGTAATCTTGGTTGCTATGCCCTTTGGGCAGAGGAAAGGAGACCAGTTGTAGGGCCTGGTGCGGCTGCTGGGCTCGTGAGATCTTTCGAACATGTCTTCCTCGAGCCACAAGAACAAGGAATTCATTCTGGCGTTGTATCATTAAGGCGGATCTGCAAGTAAGCTAAGCTACTTCAAAGCTGCTCATGTTAAGAGAAGTTTCGATGCGCAGTTCAGGGGCTTCCTCGAGATGTTTAAGCACATAATTTCATCCGGGTTTGTGTTTAGCAGGCCAATGATGGTAGTAGCCATGAGCCGTGTGGTTCTAGGGAGCTATCAAGTCTCACCCCTACTACTTCGTGTTGGGGTTCACCTTTCCCATGCCTCAGTTCTTCCAAGAGGTGATCTGCTCCATGAAGTGTGCTCCTGCTTAGTGCTCTCGGAACGTGATTCGCATGATAATGGGGTTTCCATAACTTATGCAGGTCCTTTGACTTCGACCTGACTGCCAACGAGTTTTAGTACTTCTTTGATATAGATCACATCGATGGTGTTGGGCCACTGAGGACCCACTATAGGCGTTTTGATCACTCGACCAAAAAGAATCATGATTGGTCTAAGGAGACCCTTGAGATCAGCAGAGAGTGGGAATTCGACTCCTTGCCTAGGATTTCTTACAGATCTTTTGATCAATATTATAGTAAACATCATGCTTAATCTTGGTAGACATGTGAATGAATGAAGAGAATGCAATGCAAACATCCTGCCATGTATTTTCTTTGGTTCTTTAACATTTTCTTGCATGCTAAAGACTCTTAATTTGGAACCGAAGTTGAACATCCCAATTAGGTTGTAGATTAGGAGAATTTGATCAAAGCCACACATCATATGGCTGATCATATATATGTAAAATGAACATGGAATTGGTTTTGTAATGGTTAACTCAAAATCCCTGGAACCATCCTCATTGTTTCTCAATCAACATATCATTTGTTCTTACATTTTTCTTGCATTTTTAGTTATTCTCATTAATAACACAAAACCTACATTCAAAGTTAGTAATTTATAAAGATCTAATCAGTCTTTGCGGTTCGGCACCCTTACTTGTGCCGTTATACTAACCATATATTGCACTCGGAAGGAACACAACAAAATTATGGCGCCATTGCCAGGGGCTGATTTTAGTCCCCTATATTTGCTTGTTCTTCAAACCCTATTTATTTTCATTTTCAGTTTAGATTTCTCAATTTCATTTGTTTTCTTTCTATTTCTTAGGTAGTATATGTCCGACAAACTTACTGAGATAGGCCAAAGACTTGAACTTATAAAGAGCAACACTTTTGAGAACATTCTATCAACTGGTACCCAAATTAACCATGAAGAAGAGAACGATCAATCTTCTAGATCAGCGAGTGTAGGTGCTTATTCTAAGCACTCCAATTCTGAGCAAGAACAAGAGATGGCAGAAAATGACGATGACTATTGAGCTTTGGAGGACTATGCTTAGCCGGTCATACGAAATTCACATTCATATGTCACATTTGGCTCGAGCCCCCACCACATACCAGTCTCGACTCTACTGTAGCACCATGCTGTCCGCTTTAGGCCCCGACCACACCCTCACGGTTTTGTTTATGGGAACTCACATGAGAACTTCCCAATGGGTCACCCATCATGGGATTGCCCTCGCATGAACTCACTTAACTTCGGAATTTCGATGGAACCTGAAGCCAGTGAGCTCCCAAAAAGCCTCGTGCTAGATAGAGATGGGAATATACATATAAGGCTTACATGATCCACTCCCCTGGATGATGTGGGATGCTACAATCCACCCCCTTAAAGGCTCGATTTCCTTGTCGGCACACTTCCGGTCAAAGATTGGCTCTGATACCAAATTGTCACAGCCCGGCCCGGTCCCCTACCATATCCCAAGCTCGACTCTGCCATAACATGATATTGTCCGCTTTGGGCCCCGACCACGCCCTCACGGTTTTGTTTCTGGGAACTCACATGAGAACTTCCCAGTGGGTCACCCATCATGGGATTGCTCTCGCGTGAACTCGTTTAACTTTGGAGTTCCGATGGAACCCGAAGCCAGTGAGCTCCCAAAAAGCCTCGTGCTAGGTAGAGATGACAATATACATATAAGGCTTACAAGATCCACTCCTCTGGACGATGTGGGATGTTACATCATGCATCTTGTTTCCTGTTGAAGCTAGAAACTATGATCTTAAATCTTCACATTTTCATATGCTTCCTTCTTTTTATTAAAGAAATCTATAATGTTGTGAGTAGTTTACCTTTGCAGGGAGTGAGTGAAGCAAATATGAGGATAAGACTTTTTCCCTACATAATGAAAGATAAAGCTAAGGGTTGGTTAATGACTTTAGCACCTAGTTTGCTCACCACTTGGGATGCCATAGCTAAGAAATTTTTGGAGAAATTTTTCTCTACTTAAAAGACAGCTACTTTGAGAGGGAAAATCTGTAATTTTGCACAACATAGAACCTTTCAATTAATGTTGGGAGCATTTTAAAGGGCTTTTGCTACAATGTCTACTTCATGGGTTACCTTTTTACTTACAAATGCAAATTTGTTATGATGGATTAACTCAAACATGTCAATCAATTGTTGATAATGTAGCAGGTGGGCTTTAAAGAAAAAGAATGCTTAAGAGTCATATAACATCTATAAGATGTTAGGATCTAATGCTCAACACAAAGATATAAGAGGTAAACGAGCTGAAGTGTATTAAATGAGTTCTAATAACGATCTTGCATCGCAGGTGGCAAGTTTGGAAAAGAAGCTTGATTTTGTGCTCAATATGGTGCCTAAGATAGCTGAGGTGTGTGCCATTTGCAACATACTGTTGGAAATGTGCCCTAAAGCCAATCATATGATGATACTTTACGGACATTTCACATGTTAAACTAATCTAGTTTACATATAAAGGGGCATAAATTATTGTTTGAGCCGTCTCATATAAATGTTATATGCTTAAACGATAAAGTCCAAGGAATATGTGATTGGGAGAATGAAATCTAATGAAGTTAGATTCATGAGACCATTCTTTCGTAGACACATCCTAAACGTTCCTGATCATAGGATTGCCAATTGGGCATTGACAGTCCGTTAAGATCAGTACGTGCTATGTCTTCTCTCAGGGAGAGTGACTAGTCTCGAGTCATTGGTGTGTGTGACATCAAGACAGGCATGTAGGTGCTCAATAGCGAATGAGTCCACTGAACACGATCAACAAGGAGTTCTCATACTCATGTCACATGAGAACTCATGGTTGGGATAATGCAAAGTAGTCCTTTGACCTGAGGCATCACAGTTGTCTTGTGGTTAAGTCCTTGACCTTTGATTATGTCAAAGTCACCCCATCGGGGTGTCCACAACATCGTTGGGGTTAAGCCACTTAGTCATGGAGGCAAGTGAATGCGCAACAAGGGATCTCTAACCTTCAAACTGTTTGAGGGAGAATACTCTATGATATGATTTATAACCTCTGGCCAGAGTATGAATGAGATTTTGGAATGCGTTCCAAATCACATTCAAGGTAATCATATAAGCAAACGAATCACATTGGATAGTAGACATGAATAAATAAACTATCAAACCAAACAATGTGGTCAAGAGTATTAGATTAGAGAAAGACCGTATTGCATTTGTAATCCTAAACTGAATAGGTTCTCCACCTCTTCTGATTAGCTTGGGTAACCATGATATGCTGCTAGGTGTCACTCATGGTTTGTGGAAGCCCTAAACGTGTATAATCACTAAAGGGAGAATTGAAAGTAAGTTTCAATTCACAATCGATGTGAAATGGTTTTAATCGCCCACTGCCTCGCTAAAAGGAACCTAATGGATCGTACACCGTGTAAGGTGGAGATTGAAGAAACAATGGAGATGAGTAAGAATAATTAAATGGTTTAATTATTTATGGCAAGGATTAATTAATATGTTAATTAATCAAACGAATAAGTTCGTTAAAGACCTCGGGATAGTTTTGGACATTAAGGCCCAATGGGCTTCGAACGTCAAGCCCATTGACTTAAGTTGTATGACAACTTAATGAATAATGATTCACAAAGGCCTAATTAGCCCAAAAATACCCTAGGGCCGGCCATGATGCTAAGGGTAGTGAACTTGGACTTATTTACAAGTTTGCCACTCAAATGAATAAAGGTATAAATATGACTTTATAGCCTAAAATTCATTAGGGTTTGTTTTGGAGAAAATTGGAGAGAACATGTCTCTTCTTTTCTCTCTAAAGAGGCCGGCCTCCTTGGGGGGTGCTTCTAGCAATCCCACTACTCCAAGGTCACTCATTTCTTCTCCAATCTAACCTTGGTGAAGAGACTTAGAGGTTCTCAATTTTGGGAACTTGGAGAAACCTATTCTTCCATCCAAATCCATAGATTTTAGATGCAAGGAATGAAGGCCCTCTCTTTGGGTGATTAGCCTTTGCTTATGCAAAGAGGAATCTACAAAGGTATAAATCTCAACTCACTTTGATTTGAGTTGATTAATGGTTCACCAATCTACTAGGCTTTGAATTTCTTGGTTAATGTTTTGTTTTTGAATGCATGAAAGCATGATTCCGCCTTTTAATTGTTATTAGCATGCTATAGATGTTATTCAAATGAACATGTTTTCTCAAAATTTTCCTTCACTTTGGAGGTAACTTTCGTTGCAAAACCGCAGATACATTTTCACTTACTTTCACAACTTCTTTGTTTGAAATTCTTTTCCTAGTTGTGCATAACTCTTTTAAAAACTTTGCATACCTAGGCACTTGCTTAATAGCATCAAGTAAAGGAATGTTTACTTGGACTTTTCGAAAGGTATCCAAAATGTCCTTTTCGCTTTCTTCCTTCTTCGATTGTGCAAATCTGCGAGGGAAAGGAACATTGGGCAGATTAGTGTTCGAAATCACAACATTTGGGACATTCTTACCTGAGGTGGACGGATGGGATGTCTTAGATGGCTGCGGCATGGGTGATGGTACCCTTGCCGTAGGGTAGGTGTTCTCCTCTTCTTCGAGTTGTATCTTCTCATCTTCCTTGTTTATCACCTCTTTTCCACTTCGTAGTGTGATAGCCTTTGCAGATTCGAAACCACCCTTGGGATTGACCACCGTAGTGCTTGGTAACTTACCATTTTCACGGAATTGTCCCAAAAATTCGGCCATTTGGCTCATTTGCTTCTTTAGCTCATTAACCTCCTTTGCTTGGTTCTACATTCCCTGCGCCATGGTGGTTAGTAACTGATATGTTTTATCGTCATTCATAGACGTACCTGGGTTGGTTTGGGATGATTGTGCTTGAGGAGGTGGTTGTGGTGCCATTGGCCTTGGGAAGAAACCCGGGGGTTGTCGGAATCCACTTTGTTGGCCATATTGTGGTGCATCTCTCCATCTGAAATTGGGGTGGTCACGCCATCCCTGATTGTATGT
>VIEB01000016.1:2269712-2281108 GCA_006547085.1 Malus baccata
ACAAACAACGAAGATCAATTCAAGAGGAGTGCTTACTTGTTTCACAACAAAGACACTTTGGTATGTCCCAGGCTCTAGTATTTCCTATCCATTACTTCGTAGCCCCTAGCCTGAGCCTTACATTACAACCTTGTGAAAGACCTAGCTAATATTTGGGAATATATTCATGGGTGCTGGTAAGTATGTGTGCTATCCATATTCTTAGTTTTTGATTCCTTTCATGAGAAATATTCAGAAATTGTGCTTTTATTTCATATTTCACATGTCAGAATTTTGATTCCCTTTTACATAACTTCACTCATATATGTTGGATGAGAGACAAAACCTTAGGATCTAAGTGAAAATTTGAGTGACAATCTGTGAGAATTAAAGTTGAGGCGAATTCTATCTTCCATCTTTTAGTATGGCGCTTTTGAAGTCATGATTCATGGAGCAATACTTTTACATTACACACATGATATGATTCTTTGAAGTCGCAGTGTTTTGTTTGATGGTATGACTAAGCATTCCTTTGTTCTTATTAGTTTGTATCAAGTGAGTCTTAACTAATTTATTTGTCAAGTCTGTAGATGTTTGTGGGCGTCATCGCTGTGAACCCTCAGGAGAGACAACTCCTCTGACTAGGGACACCTAGAGGTTTAAAGGCTTGTTGCACACGCTCAATGCAATCGTTTAGCTACCGAAAGTGGTCTAGTTAGATTTTTCTTTGTTTTGTTCGTTTTCAATTTTAGTATTGCTCGAGGACCAGCAAAAACCAGGTTTGGGGGTATTTGATAACTCATATACTTCATACATTTATATCATCCATTCCTAGTTCCTTTGTGATATTTTTTAGTTAAACTTGTTGCATTTTACCCTCTTTTGTGTTAACGTGCAGCTTATCGTATTTTAGAGCTCAGTTGAGGACAGATAAGGCAAAATGGTGCTAAATGTGTGATGTGAAAATTACTTGACACACAAATTAAACCTTATTGATGACAATTGTAGCAAAGATATAAGTAGGGATCGTTCTAAACTGGGGATTAACTAGGGCTGCTAATCTACTCAAATTAAACTCTAAAACACTAAACTAAACTTAAAAACATAAGAATAGACTCTAAACTGACCTAAGACACTCAAATCTGCAAAACTAAGTTAAAAAGACTCAATTCTATACCTAACAAGTGATTTGGACGAAATTAAAACTTACTTTGACTCAAAAGATTAAGAGAAAATAGATTGTAACTTAACTAACTCATAATACACTTAAAAGACTCAAAACAGCACAATACTAACAATTAGACTCATAACAAATTCTAGGGATTAAATTGGATGAATTTAAGACTAAACTAAGACCCAAACAATGTTTACGGACTAATTATAACCTATATTGACTCAAAACACTCTAAAGAACCTAATTAGGACAGATTCTGACCTAATAACACAAAACAGAAAAGGGTGTTTGGTTTATGACGAAATTGAATTAAAACTAAACAAATTGCAAAATAAAGTAAACTAAAACGAAATTGAGATGAATTCAAGGGTGAAAAGCTAGTTAGAGGATCTTTCTCCACACATGAACATATGCAACATAAATTGATTTCCATTATTGTTTCTTTAAACCATGAATGACAATGCCCCAAATTAATCGTGAATGCACAAATTAATTTCAGATTTCCCTAAATTCATTGAATTGGATGAATGCATGCAACAACCCAAATCATTCTTCTCAAGTTCCCTATATGAACAACATGATAGAGATACATTCAAAAATCATTAAATTCCATGGAAATCATAAGCATTGACAAGGCAATTATAACTATGAACTGTGACACACCCTGTCCTGAAGGAGGGTATGCTGGCCGTCACGTGAGAGTGACGTAACCATTTACACAGTTCGGAAGCTTTAAACAAAAATACAATTACTAAGATGAAACACCCGAGGGTGAGTCCTACTTTTGTGAATTATGTCAGAACACCGTTAGATTCCTCGTGGCCACCAAAGCTTTGCTATCTAGAACCTGAGGGGCGCAAAACAAAATTGAGTGGGTCAGTAAAACAAAGTTTTTCGAAAACTTTTCATTTAAAACATTTCTAACCCCTCGTTGTAAAACCTGTAAACTTTCCCAGAAAATAGTATATAAACATATATATATCATCAAAAGCTCAAATCACAATCCTTCAACGCTTTTACGAAAGAAAATGCCATGCCATGTCATATGCCAAAATATAATATGGTGTAATAATACGCTCTAGTGCTTCTCTCATCAATCATCGGTGTGCATAACTAAGGTCACCCACTAGTCGGAATCACATCTAGTGATCTATACGACTAGCATGTCGGAACCCTCACATGGTCTGTACAACATCCACCTACTTGGATCCAAGACAAGCGTGCGGTGTGGTGAATAATAATATAAGCACTAACACCTAGGGTGCAGGTTATGAGCTTCCAATGCAATTCACATAATAAATCGTATGAATAATGTAAAATCTCACCTGTGCGTCCACAGCGTCAATTCACATATATATATGCCTCAATTATCAATTCAATTATCTCAACAATTGCATGCATGGCAATTAAAAACATAGTTTCATATAAACGCATTTTTTGGGACAATTAATAGAATATAGGTAATACGAAGAACGAAAACTGCCCACTCACCTGGAGTTCGCCCTACAACTCCCTAGCACCACACATCAAGGCGTCATGATAATCAGCGCCTAGAACAATAATCAAATCCAACCTCAAAATTCATATCGATAGAATATATAACTTATATAAGACACGTCACTTCGTAGTTCGATCCGGAAGATCTGCAACTCAGATTTCAAATCCATAACTTCCAGAGGTCCACAATATACCTCTAGGACATCATCCTAAAATTTCATTACCATCCAACGGTCGGATCTCCGTCAATTTCCAAAACCAAGTGACGGTTAACATTCTATTTTATGAATTTACAACTCCAATTCCGAAAGATCCGTAAATTGGATTCTCGATCTGTAAGTTCCTATAATCCTCAAATATTACGTATTACAACGTATCAAAGTTTGGTGACGATCCGACGGTTGGATCGTCAATTCACATTTTCACCTAACCACGAATCGAAACGAACTTAGGTTCAATTACTCAATTTACGTCCATCAATTATCAAAATTGAACCTAGAACCCTAAACACATGCTAAGAATGATATTGGCGGGCCATTGGCCACGCGCCGCCGCACGAGCTGCCGCGGGTGGCGGTTGGCCGCCCCGGTTCGCCGGAAAATCCAACTATTTCCCAAAATTCTCAAAAAATACAGAATTGAAGATCTCAATGAGTAGAGTAAACTTTATACCTGAGGCCAAGGCCAAATTGGCTTGGAAACACTTCAATTTCACCAAAATCCGTGCGGAACCCTAGAATTGGGTGAGTTCCAATTCGTCCTCAAATCAACTCCGATGCTCCAACTCATGCTTGGGCTTTGTTCTAGGCCTTAAGAGGAAGCTATGGGTTGTGGAAATTGAAAGAAATTGCTTCGGGATTGGGTGAAATGCGAACAAGAAAGTCGCGACACCCCTCCTTACATTTTCTCCATTCTCAAAGCCAAATCTCTTCAAATTTAAGATGGAATGGATAGAGGAAGGCTCCTAGAGTGTTTCCCAAGAAGTTTCTTGAAGCAATTCGCCGGAAAAATGGTGGAATTTCGACGGAAATGTGTAGAAAACCCGACGGGTCGCGCGCGGGTCACAGGTTCTCCTAACCCGTTTCTCTTCTATTCCTCCGCTTCTCACCCTCTCTCCTTTCTCCTTTCCTCTGTTCCGATTGGCCAAGCTGGTTCCTCTCTCCACTCCCCATTTGCCCTCTCCTTCTTCTTCTCCGATTGGGCAGCCTTGCCCAATCCTGTTTCTACCTCTGATTCTTGATTCTTCACCAGTCACACACACACACACACACCTAAAACCTTATTACTTCTCATCCCAACCATCCATTTAATTTTCATTAAATCTGGGCCGTCCATTTTTGTAAAGGAAATTTCAGATTTTTACACTAATTATAATTCTTAAAATGCCCAAATTTCAAACGTTAATAACTTCTTCGATATAACTCCAAATCACGAACCGTCTGCGCCCACGCGTCTATAGCGATGAATATTACGAGGATATGCTAAGAAAACAAATATTAGATGGCACGACACAACGATTAACCTCGAATAATGCGCGTGCCTCCAAGGGTATTTTTGTAAAATCCTTTATTAAAACTTTAAAAACTGTTAAGATTAGGGACGGGCTGTCACAACTGCATGATACTCTTGCCAAGAATCTACTTAACACGATTATGACTAACAATCTTCACTACTTGTAATTATAAGTTCCTAACGATTAGGTGAAAGTCTCTTATAATTTAGCATCAGATTCAAGCATGCAAACTAAGTAGGCCTCCTTAATCAACATACAAGAATAAGTTATCAATCAAATAGATAAGTAAATCGCATTCATGTTTTACGAAACAATAACTGAAAAGACTCAATTCATATTAAACATATGTCCTTGGTTTCGAATTCACCACTAACTAATAAGAATTTAGTTACACATGTTCATAGCAATTGAAAAGCAAATTGAAATAAACATCGAAACATGAAACGAGGGAAGAAAGAACTCTTAGAACTCCCAAGGATGCAGATGGCTTGCGCACAAGGCCCTCCTTCATCAATGGAATGCACGGAAAGGCTCTCCTTCTTCTCCAAAAGGTGCGGCACAAATGTATCTTGTTGTAGAATGATGTTTTGTGATGTAGAATGGTGGTTAGGTTTACGGTAAAGGTGTTTCTGAGTGGTATGAAGGGTGGTGACGAATTTGTGCTGAAAATATGTATATATAGGCTCAACAAAACCCTAGGGTAAATCAGATTAGGGTTAGAAATCAGTACACTAGGAGAATTAGGGCCCTAGGGTTTGGCACAAGGATTTAAATCCACTAAGGAAAAGGTTTAGCCCAATTAATTTCAGAAAAGGATTTGTATAACCCAAATCCACAAGGAATAAGGCCTAATAGATCAGAATCCACAAAGGAAAAGGGATAGAGGGGTGCGGCACACATTGGAGGGAAAAGAGAATAACTTGCAAGGCCAGGCAAAAGCCTTCTAGAAGGGAAATAAGCACCACTTTTGTAGGGTTTCTAGAAACAATGTGTTTTTTGGCTGATTTGGGATTTCTAGAAGGGAATTCTTCTAGAAATAAGTTCTAGAAATATAAATTTAGGTCCCCTTGCAGCTAGGATTAAAACATGATAAGATTAGGATAGGATAAGATAAGATAAGGTTAGTTTGGATAAGATAAGGTTGGATAAGGTTGTGGATAATGTTTCCTCTTTTGAGCTTATTCCTTATCTTTGTCTTGAATTTAATTTCTTCATCTCCTTATCAGATTCCTAGCCTTTTGAACTCCAAATTTGTCCATCCATCTTGGCCCATACATGTGCTATCCATTTAGTGCCCAAAACTGCTCCAAAATGCTCCAAAATGCACTTTCTTGCCAACTTTGTCATTTGGACCTACAAACACAAGAAAATAGCTTAAAACACTATAATAACCACGAACTAACTATAGAAGTGCAAGAAAACAAGCTAACTAAGTCGCATAAATATGCTCCTATCAATGTGGAGAATTGAATAAGGATGCTGATGTTGACAAAGAATCAAAAGTGGAAATTGAATATGGTGATGAATATGGCTCTTTATAAGGCCAATAACAGCAAAAAAATGTGGGAAGTAAATGCCCAATTACTAGGATGTATTGGCAATTTGTAACAGCTCTTTAACATTATAAAACCTAGCGTTTCAGCCATTTTCATATACACCTTTCACTCTAAGCGAATTTCACAACTCTAGTAACTATTTTTTCTCTCATTTCATCCACACTCAAAACCCCACCCATTCTATACAGTCCAACATCACCGAAGACTCATCCCGACAGGTTGTTCTTGGAGAAGTTCCACATCATAATTGCTTCAAGGGTTTCCTCTCTCTTTGATTTATTTTCACTCATGTTGTGTATTTCCAATTTCATCTCTATGAACATGATGTGTAACTAAATTCATAGCTAGAGATTTCGATGTAGCCTTGTTTTTATGTTAAAATATTCAATTCATCAATCTGTCTCTTGTTTCATTCACTAAATCTTTTGTTAAATTTGTTTGTAAATTTTAATGATTGATCACCATTAAGATTTCTTACAGATCTTTTGATAAAGATTATAGTAAACATCGTGCTTAATCTTGGTAGACATGTGAATGAATGAAGAGAATGCTATGCAAACATCCTACCATGTATTTTCTTTGGTTCTTTAACGTTTTCTTGCATTCTAAAGACTTTTAATTTGGAACCGAAGTTGAACATCCCAATTAGGTTGTAGATTAAGAGAATTTGATCAAAACCATACATCATATGGTTGATCATATATATGTAAAACGAACTCTGGAAACAGGTTGGTAATTGAATACGGTTTAATTTTATAAACATGGAGTTGGTTTTGTAATGGTGAACTCGAAATCCATGGACCCATCCTCATCATTTCTCAATCAACATATCATTCGTTGTTACATTTTTCTTGCATTTTTAGTTATTATCATTAACAGAACAAAACCTACATTCAATTTGTTATTTTCATTGTTTAGTTAGGGTTCTATCAAGGCTAGTAATTTATAGACGTCTAATCACTCTCTGTGGTTCGACACCCTTACTTATGCCATTATACTAACCATATATTGCACTCGGAAGGAACACAACAGGATGCTCAGCTATGAATGCTAGCTGGTCACATCATAGATGCTCAAAAGGGATGTTCCTCTAACGGGTAAAGGGAATCCTATTCCGTAACACAAAGATCACTAGTTGGTCACATACAAAATGCTCAGCGAAGGTTGCCAACAACTGGTCACAACAAGGATGCTTAATTGCAGTCCATCATCATGAGCAGCCATCCAAAGGGCAAGCTATGGAGGCCATTGTACGCAGTTTACCCTCTCTTAAGGGGAAAGCATGGTTAACCCCCACAAGGGGCGTAATTCCTGCAATAAGTCCCTGATTGGGCGCGATTTTCGATGAGAGCAAAAGTTGTAGATACGCAATCAAGCCAAGTGATGAATACCTTTAGAAATCTAAATTAAAAAATGAGAAAAAGAATATCGAACTTAGCTGGAAGGTAGAAACTGCGTAACAACTGGATAGTCCTCGGCGTTCAAGGTAGTGTTCACCGAGTTACTTGAGTCTTCAAGCTTTATTTCGATTTAGCAAGGCTCAGGGAGAAGTAGGAGGTCATGAGTAATACTTCTGCAAGTTGTAGGCTTTCCACTACTTGTCAATCTCTTTGTCGTCCATAATGGTAAGGGTGTAGGCACCCTTGTCGTCTGCTCCGCTGACTTTGTACAAACTTTCTCATATAGGATTCATCTTTTTGGAGCCTTCTCTTTGGGCATTGATGAATGTTTTTCTTAAGACCAGATCTCCAGGCTGAAACTACTGGATCTTTGACCTTTTGTTGTAGCTGGAGAGGAGCTGCTGTTAGTGATGACTTTCTCGCGTTCCTTCTCTGCCAGATCTATATTTATGGCCATGTCTTTTCTGTTCTCCTCCATTGTTGGCAGTATGGTGCTGATGTTCGGCATGATGACATTAGGAATGATGATTGTTTTTTAACCAAATGCCAAGGAGAAAGGAGTTTAACCGGTTGCATGTCGCTTGGTCGTGCAATATGCCTATAATACACCAAGAAGTTTGTCTGGCCACTTCCGCTGCTTGTCTGTAAGGGATTTCTTAAGGTAGTCAAGGATTGTCTTGTTGGATTTTTCTGCATGCCCGTTGCCTTGGGGATATCTAGGCGTAGACACGTGTAGCCTGATGCCTTATTTCTAGAAAAACTTCGCCAAGTCTTTGCCCACTAATTACGGGCTTTTGTCTATGACGATAGATTATGGTATGCCAAATCGACAAATGATGTTCCTCCATATGAAGCGCTCTATGTCTGTTTGAGTAGTAGTAGTCATGGGTTCGGCTTCTACCCACTTAGTGAAGTAGTTAATAACCACGATCATCATGCCCCTACCCTAGTAGCGAGCGACATGGGCCCTACCAGGTTGATTACCAACTGCATGAATGGCCATGGTCTTGTTTACAAGTGGAGCTCATTAGCAGGCAGTACGGGTACACGCTTGAAGCGTTGGTAGCTATCGCACTTTTGAACAAATTCCTTAGCGTGTTGATGCCCGGTGGGCCAGCAGTAGTCAGCGTTGAAGACCTTTTGTGCTAAGGATCGGCCTCCTGAGATAAACTCTTTCGTGGATCGAGCTCACACCTTTTAAGTCGTCAGGAGACACAAGGCAACAAAGATGTGGGCTTGAAAATAACCTTCGAACGAGAATGTTGTTCCACATCTAGTAGCTAGCCGCCTTTATTTGGGGCTTCCTAACTTTTAATTTTTCCGTAGGGAGTGTCTGATGCGATGAAAGTTAAGCACTCAAATTAAACCCTCTTGTTTTCAAATTGTAGTATAAATGCAAGTAGGGATCGTTCTAAACCGGGGATTAGGAGGGCTTGCTGAAACCTCTAAACTTACTCAAAAACATAAAAACAAAGTTAAAAATGTTTGAATAGACTCAAGGGACTCAAAACAAATTCTAAAGACTCAAAACAACTTAAAAACACTCAAAACTGCCTAAAAACACAAACTAGGCAGATTTGACTCTAACACAACTTTAGACGAATTTAGTGTTTTGACTTAAATCAAAACACTCTAAAACACAAACAAAACAGATTTTAAACACTTTGGAACAAGAAAGTAAAATGGGGGTTTTAATTTGGATGAATTTGAAATAAACAAGCAAGTTATGAAACTAGGCAGATTATAAAATGAATTTGAGAAATAAAATGATGGATGGATTAGTTAGAGGTCCATTCTTCACACATGACACACTTGTACATGAATCGATTTCCAATTGCTTTTCAATAAACTATGATGCTCAACACCCCAGATTAACCGTGATGCACAAATTAACCCTCAGATTTTCCTTGACTCATTGAATTGGATGAATACATGCGACAACCCAAATCATTCTCTAAAAGTCCCCTATATGAATGCATAATAGAGATACAATCAGAGATCATTACGTTCAATGAAAATCATAAGTGTTGACGAGGCAATTATAACTGAATGCATGATACAATTGCCAAGAATTCAATTAAAGCGATTGTGATAAACAACCTTCACTACTCATGAATATAAACTTGTAACGATTAGGTGAAACTCATTTATATTCTAGCATCTAATTCATGCATGAAAACTAAGTATGCATCCTTAATAAACATACAAGAATTAGTTATGAATAAAATAGATAATTGAATTGCAATCACAACTTATCAAATCACAATTGGAAGAAATCAATTCATATCTCAAGCATGTTCATGGCTTCAAACTTCCCCCTAACTAAATAGGGGTTTAGCCACTCATAATTGCAACAAAATTAGAAAATAACAAAGTAGACATTGAAAGCAAGAACGAAGTACACCTAAAACGCTCTAAAGTTCCAAGCTTGAAATGCCAAGGACCTTTGTTTTCACCACCCTGTTGTAGCACAAGTGTCTAGGATGTGTATGGATATATGGATGGAATGGATTTGCACGGCTAAGAGATGAAAGTGTATGGATTGGTGAGATGTAAAATGTAGTGTCATTGGATGATGCCCCCCCAAAATTATGGTGAAGGGTGGATGTATTTATAGGCTAGGGAGAGGAGTGTATGGAGTTGTAATGAGTGTATGTAATGGGTGTAGTGGGTGAGTGTTGTGGTAATGAGTGGATGTAATGGGTGTAATGGGTGGATGTTTGGTAATGAGTGAATGTAATGGGTGTAGTGGATGAGTGTTTGGTAATGAGTGGATGTAATGGGTGAAGTGGGTGGATGTTTAGTAATGAGTGAATGTAATGGGTGTAATGGGTTGTGGTAATGAGTGGATGTAATGGGTGTAGTGGGTGGATGTTTGGTAATGAGTGGATGTAATGGGTGTAGTGGATGGATGTTTGGAGAATGGATGTGTTGGGTGAAATGAGTGGATGTAGTGGTAGGTGAATGGATGTGTTGGGTGAAATGAGTGTGCTAAAATGGTTATTTATAGGGAGAGGATGATGCACAAACTTCAAATTTCGTCCATTCCTTTTGCTCCAAGCATATGCTATCCATTCCATGCCCGAAAATGCTCCAAAATGCACTTCTTTGCCACATTAACCCTTTGGACCTACAAACACACGAAAATAGCTTAAAATACTAAAATAACTACGAACTAACAACATAAATGCCAAGAAACAAGCTAACTAAGTCGCATAAATATGCTCCTATCAAATTCCCCCATACTTAGCTTTTGCTAGTCCTCGAGCAAAACAAAACAAACAAAACAAAACAAAACAAAACACAACCTAGACCTTCCAACAATTGCCTCAGGGATTTTTAATGAAACATGACATGTTAAAAATCATTATTCCCACAGATTTTGGTCATCCTTACACTTGAGCACATACTTATAGTCACCACTTACTAGTTCACAATTAACCAATTAAAACGATGTTTTGAATGTAGTAACATGCCTTAGAGAATTCACTCAATTCCTTACAAGATATTCTCTATTTTCACACACATTTTCTGACTATACACCCTACACTAGTTATATGTGAGAAGATTGATGTAAACATGAAAACGAACACTCACATATATGTATAACAAAGAGGGCAATTTTTTGGAGTTATTCAGCATGTTTAGATATGATCTCATGAATGGAACGCTACTACTTAGATGCGAGAATCAATGACACCATATGCTCATACCAATTTCAAACTCCACAAATTGAAACACATAACACTCAAGATAGAAGTCAAGGGTTGTAACGGGGCTTGGGGTATTGGCTAATAAAGAAAGGATAGGAATAACAAATGTTCTTAAAGCGATAGCAAGCAAAGCAATGAAATAGACACTTTGGAATTCACTTTAGAATCCAGAATCAACTTTTAAATACAAAGGAAAGATTCATGCGACACTTAGGGCTTTTTTTCACAACTTTTCTTCTTTTCATTCTATTTTCCACAAATGTTTTTCTTTTTCTTTTTCTTTTTTACACGTGCCTTATTAAGGACTTTGGCACACACACACACTCACACACAAGAATCAGTTCCCCCACACTTGCTTTTCTGCAAAAGTTCAACAAAAGGAATTCCTTCTAAATTATGTTTTACTATGCTTCAAGAACAAGGGTATGGATGGTCCTAATCTAGGCTAGGTGAGGATAGTGTGGGTTAACAAAGAACATAGGCTACAAAAGGCTCAACAGGGTTAAACTTAAACACATAATGAAATAGGGCACGGCAATTTGGCTGTGGTGGTCACTACACAACT
>VIEB01000016.1:2281473-2295832 GCA_006547085.1 Malus baccata
CCCCCCCCACACTTAAATCAAACATTGTCCTCAATGTTTCAAGGATAAACTCACACAAACAAACAATGAATAGACATGACAAGTATGGCAAAGTAAAAATTAGACAGAGTAGAGTTTAAGAACGCAAATCTGGTTTTGGAGATAGATGATCTTGTTATCTTTCCACAGCTTTGATCTCGAACTGGTTTGGAATTCTGAGCAAGGAATATGAGAGTTCCTTGGTCTTAAATCAGACTCCTTCTGCTGGGTTGATTTGATTGTGCAGTCTGCATTCTTCTCTGCTTGTTTCTTCTGCACGGCGGGCAGGCACGAGGTAGAGGCGTTGGTCTGTTTCTTTCTTCAATCTTTCCAAGTGCCCACCTCTTGCTTTCTTTCTCCTTGTCCTTAGCTGAGGATGAATTAGTACCTTGTCTCCACATGCTTCGAGGTATCATTTTCACTTCCCTTATCTGTTCCCCAGGCAGATGTGGTAGATGAAGAGGAAGCATAAGATGTTGAAGATGAGTACTCGAGAGCAGGGCTAGGTAAGCAATCAGGAAGGGGTTCCAGGAAGTCGGTTCCAGATCGGAAGATTGATACCAAGTGTTGGCTGATTGCTCTCGTTCTCCTTATCCCACAAATGAAAACAAAGACAAGGAGAAGGATAGGGAGAAAGCATGATATGAGATACTCTTGCTTTCAACCTTCATGATATGAAATACTTTTGCTTTGGATGAGTTGTTTGCAGAGGTACCCAAGGAATAAGGAACACTGAGTGACTCAAAAGGCTTCGTTGGGAAGGCATTCTCGGAGATGACGGAAGGTTATGTATGTCTGCCTTGCAATGGAGGGTGAAGGTCGACATTTATAGGAAATAATGACCGGTACTATTCTTTCACTCTTGTCGGCAACCGTTGAATGATTGAATAGTAAACTTCACGTGCTTTCTACTTCACAAAAAATCTTCGATAGATTACCCGTGATTTCCGTAAAGCCGAGCGTACATGTGACAGATGTTGACACGTCTGGATAAAGCAGTTGCCTCTTCGATATCTTGAATCAGAGCTTCGACAAACTACCCGTGATTTTCGCAAAGCTGAGCATGCATGTGAGAGATGCTGACACGTCAGGAAAAGTGCTTCGACAAACTGCCCGTGATTTCCGCAAAGCTGACTCTGCATGTGACAGATGCTGACACGTCTGGAAAAGCAGATGCCTCTCCGATTTCTGAGCTTGCCTCTTCGATCTTTGAAATCCCGTCGAGTGCAGAGGTTGCATGTGATAAGTGCGGACAAATCTGGAAAAGAAGATTGGCAATGGTTTCTGAGCAAGCCCAGCTTTTGAGAAAGCTAGCGCCTCTTTGATTTTTGAGTTGGCCTCTTCGATTTCTGAGCTCGCCTTTTCGATCCCTGAAATCCCATCGAGTGCTGATTTTTATAGAGGTACGCATGACGTTCAAAGCACATTTGAATTTCTACCTGTAGAAACTCCCTTCTTGCACTTCTACGATCTTGACTTGTCCGACCTCTTCTTTCTTTAACACCTCTGAAAATGTCTGGCCCCTCTTACCGTCTTTTTGACTTGAACCTTAGTGAAGAGGCAGTCTCGCCTTTTCCAGACAACATATGGCGCCCATCCTTCATATCCCATACTGGTCCCCTTACCGTTGGGGATTCGGTGATGAAGAATGATATGACAGCTGCGGTGATGGCCAGGAACCTTGTCACTCCTAAAGATAACAGACTACTTGCCAAATGGTCTGATGAGTTGGCTGTTAAGGATTCTCTGGCTCTCAGTGTGCAGTGCGCAGGTTCCGTGTCTAATATGGCCCAACGCCTATTTGCCCGAACCCATCAAGTTGAATCATTGGCGGCTGAAGTGATGAGTCTCAAGCAGAAGATTAGAGGGATGAAGCATGAGAATAAACAGTTGCACAGGCGCGCACATGACTATGCTACAAACATGGAGAGGAAGATTGACCAGATGCAGGAAGTTGATGGTCAGATTTTACTTGATCATCAGAGGTTTGTGGGTTTGTTCCAACAACATTTGCCTTCGTCTTCTGGGGCTGTACCGCGTAATGAAGCTCCAAATGATCAACCTCCGATGCTTCCTCCTTCTAGGGCTCCGCCGACTACTGAGACTTCTCCTAAGCAGCCTTTGTGAAGGCTCCCTCTTGTATTTATTTGCTTAATGTTCCTTTCCTTTTTTATGACTGTAAAAATACCTTGCATAACTGTCAGTGTTTCAAAAATAAACCCACACAAAAAACAATTAAACAAGCAACAGATAAAAATGACAATTATGGCAAAATAAAACTACAGAAAAGGGAAGGTTTTTAGAAACGCAAAAATGATTGTGGAGCAATTCAAAAATCTTCCTTATTTGAATACATGGGTTGCCTCCCAAGAAGCGCTTGCTTTAACGTCTTCCAGCCGGACGAAACTTCCTTCTAAACTTGGGTAGGGCCCATAGCATGGAATTGATCCTTGAATGGATGGTGATACTTGACGTGATTTGGCAATGGTTTAAATTCTAGTGTAGGTGCCTGAATCATCAAAATCAGCAAGTTAGTATATACTAAAATCGAAGTTGGAGAAGATGTCTTACTTGCTTGCTCCAACACAAAGTCAAATACGAACACCAGATTTTTGAAGGTTGCAAGGATATGGGACTTGGCCAGATTTGGTGTTTTGAGAGTTATGACTTATTTCGTGTCATAAACTTCAACTTCTTTGGGAATTTTCGTCTCAAGTGTATTTTCTTTGATGAATTCTAGACATTCCTCATCCACTTCTTGCTCTTGATTCGTTGGAAAGGTTTCGAAGATGCCTTTCTCACCCTCTTCTTCCTTAGATTGCATGATCCTGCAAGGAATAAGGACATTTGGTGAAACGGGGTCAAGGAAAATTGAATTTAGGCTTACCTTGGTTGTAGTGGACGACATAGATGGCATATGGGGCTGCGGCAAGGGTGGTTCTTCCCTTGCCGTGGCCTTGTTATTCTCCTCTTCTTCGAGCAGCAGCTAATCATCCATGTTTTGGCTTGGTTTGGATGTCTTCGGTTCACCTCCAACCTCCATAGCACTTCCCAAAGTGACAGCATAATGGATTTCAAAATCTTCCTTCAAATTTTCAATAGTTGAGTTGGAGAGTTCACTTTGCTCTTGAATTTGTGCCATGAACTCCATAATCTGCCCAATTTGCTTCTCCAATTCTCCCGTCTTCTTGGCTTGATTTTGCATCTCTTTGTTTCCATTTTCTACTTCCTGGTTCAAAGAGGTGAGTAACTTGTTAAACATATCATTATCCAAAGACGTACCTGAATTGAATTGGGCAGATTGTTGTGGTGGCTGCATAGGTCTTGAATAAAACTCATTTTCTTGTTGCCAATACCCATCTTCTTGGAATTGTTGAGGTTCTCCCCACATGTAATCTGAATAATCTCTCCAATCCGAATTGTAAGCGTTGGAAAACATGTTGTCCCCTGATTGGCTATGGCCTTGATAACCCCAAACATCTTCATTTACAGCGAATTGAGAACATTGATGAGTTGGATATCCTTGCCCATAGGACACACCATCTGTAGGGACACTTTGCATTGTGGTTCTTTCAGCATATTGTGACAATTGAGAAGTAAGTTTCGCCAATTGAGCTTGAATGGTAACAAAATCCATGTCTTACTTCTCCAGTACTTGAAATCGAGGAAACAAAACTAAATCAAATATCATAAGTAAAAATAAAAGACACAAATAGAAACAAAGTCAGTTACTAAAACAAAAAAACATGAAAAAGAAACAACGGGGGATTAGCAAAGTTGCTAATCCCCGGCAACGGCGCCAAAATTTGATGCGATGAAAGTTAAGCACTCAAATTAAACCCTCTTGTTGTCAAATTATAGTATAAATGCAAGTAGGGATCGTTCTAAACCGGGGATTAGGAGGGCTTGCTAAAACCTCTAAACTTACTCAAAAACATAAAAACAAAGTTAAAAACGTTTGAATAGACTCAAGGGACTCAAAACAGATTCTAAAGACTCAAAACAACTTTAAAACACTCAAAACTGCCTAAAAACACAAACTGGGCAGATTTGACTCTAACACAACTTTAGACGAATTTAGTGTTTTGACTTAAATCAAAACACTCTAAAACACAAACAAAACAGATTTTAAACACTTTGGAATAAGAAAGTAAAATGGAGGTTTTGATTTGGATGAATTTGAAATAAACAAGCAAGTTATGAAACTAGGCAGATTATAAAATGAATTTGAGAAATAAAATGATGGATGGATTAGTTAGAGGTCCGTTCTTCACACATGACACACTTGTACATGAATCGATTTCCAATTGCTTTTCAATAAACTATTAAGCTCAACACGCCAGATTAACCGTGATGCACAAATTAACCCTCAGATTTTCCTTTACTCATTGAATTGGATGAATGCATGCGACAACCCAAATCATTCTCTAAAAGTCCCCTATATGAATGCATAATAGAGATACAATCAGAGATCATTACGTTCAATGAAAATCATAAGTGTTGACGAGGCAATTATAACTATGAATGCATGATACAATTGCCAAGAATTCAATTAACGCGATTGTGATAAACAACCTTCACTACTCATGAATATAAACTTGTAACGATTAGGTGAAACTCATTTATATTCTAGCATCTAATTCATGCATGAAAACTAAGTATGCATCCTTAATAAACATACAAGAATCAGTTATGAATAAAATAGATAATTGAATTGCAATCACAACTTATCAAATCACAATTGGAAGAAATCAATTCAAATCTCAAGCATGTTCATGGCTTCAAACTTCCCCCTAACTAAATAGGGGTTTAGCCACTCATAATTGCAACAAAATTAGAAAATAACAAAGTAGACATTGAAAGCAAGAACGAAGTACACCTAAAACGCTCCAAAGTTCCAAGCTTGAAACGCCAAGGACCTTTGTTTTCACCACCTTGTTGTAGCACAAGTGTCTAGGATGTGTATGGATATATGGATGGAATGGATTTGCACGGCTAAGAGATGAAAGTGTATGGAGTTGTAATGAGTGTATGTAATGGGTGTAAGGGGTGAGTGTTGTGGTAATGAGTGGATGTAATGGGTGTAGTGGGTGGATGTTTGGTAATGAGTGAATGTAATGGTTGTAGTGGATGAGTGTTTGGTAATGAGTAGTGTTTCGTAATGAGTGGATGTAATAGGTGAAGTGGGTGGATGTTTGGTAATGAGTGGATGTAATGGGTGTAGTGGGTGGATGTTTGGTAATGAGAAAACGTTTGAATAGACTCAAGGGACTCAAAACAGATTCGTGGATGTAATGGGGGTAGTGGATGGATGTTTGGAGAATGGATGGGTTGGGTGAAATGAGTGAGCTAAAATGGTTATTTAGAGGGAGAGGATGATGCACAAACTTCAAATTTCGTCCATTCTTTTTGCTCCAAGCATATGCTATCCATTCCATGCCCAAAAATGCTCCAAAATGCACTTTTTTGCCACATTAACACTTTGGACCTACAAACACACGAAAATAGCTTAAAATACTAAAATAACTACGAACTAACAACATAAATGCCAAGTAACAAGCTAACTAAGTCACATAAATATGCTCCTATCAGTGTCCAATTGAAGAGGTAATTAATGATAAGATTTTGCGAGCTTGGGATTGTATTTACTTGTAACACCTCAGCTGTTGGTTCATCTTCTGTACTCAGTTTTCCCAAATAATTGATCGAGATAGAGCGTCTGAACTGATAGTCCAAAGGGGAGCCTAAAGCTGCCAAGGCGTCTACATGAGCGTTGTCTACCTGTGGCACTTGTGTGAAGGTGTAAATTTGAAATGCCTCAAGCTACTTTCATACCTTCTCGAGGTAAAGTGCCATCCTTGGATGCTTTGCTGCATACTCCTCGGTAGTCTGGCTAATGATAAATTGAGAATCAAAATGGATTGTGAGCTTCTTGACTGCCAGGTCTTGTGTCATTCGTAAGCCTGCCAATAAAGCCTTATACTTCTCTTTGTTGTTCGATACCTTGAAGCCTAAAGCGATTGCCTGCTCGAGCATCGAGCTGTCTAGGGTGATGAGAAGCAAACCTGCTCTAGAGCCCTTGTAGTTGGATGAACCATCAACGTGCAGGCGGCAAAAGTCTTTGTCAAAAAAGGGTATGTTCGACCAAGACATGCCCGAATGCGTCTTTGGGTCGTGTCGTTGCATCTCTCGTACCAAGAGTGAACTTTGCTATGAAGTCTGCCAAGTCCTGAGCTTTTATTGCCGTGCGAGGTTCGTAAACCAAGACATATTGGCCAAGTTCCAACACCCACTTCATCACTCATTGAGAAGTGTCTGGACCATGAAAGATAGATCGTAGGGGATACTTAGTTAAAACAATGACCGTATGCACTTGAAAGTATGTTTTGAGCTTTTGAGTTGCAACAACTACTGCCAAAATTAGCTTTTCGATCCTCAGATATCTTGTTTCCGTATCAAAGAGAGCTTTAGAAGTGTAGAATACCATCAGTTTGGGCCCTAGCTCTTCTCGTAAGAAGGCAGAGCTTACTGCTATGTTTAATATTACCAAGTACATGTATAATTCCTCGGCTACTTTAGGCTTAGATGGTAACGGAGGGGATGTCAAACATTTCTTCAAGTCTTGAAATGCTTTCTCGCACTTGTCGTCTCACTTGTCTCTTTGTACCTTCTTGATGACCTTGAAGGGCTTGCATCGATTGATAGAATGCAAAAGGAAATGGTTGAGCGTGATTGGGCTTAATCGTGAGCCGATTCTAGCTCTCTTCTTCAACTACTCAGGATCAAGAATGATGTATTTAGCGTCCTCTTCTGGCTTCCATCCTTTTTCTTATGTCAATGTGTCCTTTTGAATGGCATCATCTTAATCTGCCTGATGTGGTTGCTATGTGGTAATAAGCTTGTCCTTCTGAACCTTGGTAGCTTCTACGGGAATGAAGGACTTCTTCTTTGACTCTTTCAGCATTTGCACCATGCATCGTCAGGATGCGACCTGGTTAGACTTGATCTCTTCGACTCCTTCTTCCGGGACATGGAATTAGATTTTCTAGTACTCAACAGAGGTTACAACACCTAGTTTCACGAGCCAGGGCTTTTCCAGAATCCCGTTATAAGGAGACAGGTCACTAACTATTATGAACATATGCTTTGAGACTATTGGTGGTGTTCTCACATTTAGTGTTATGTTGCCAATAGCTATTAAGGTGTGTCCGTTAAATCCAATGAGTACCTCTACTCAACGTATTACCGTACTTTTTAGGCCCATCTTCTGAATGATGGATAACTGAAGTAGATTTATTGCGCTGTTGTTGTCCACCATCATGTTGTTGACTATAGCATGCCCCAATTGAATGGACACTACCAAAGCATCGTCATGTGGGAAGTCAACTCCCTCAGCATCCTGCTCGGTGAAACCAACAATGGGTCCAAGTTTGGTGTAGGCTACCTGAACCTAAGAGATTGCTATAGCCTATTAGATTTTTCTCTACTTAGAGTTGTTTGTGGCTCCCAAGTATTCGAACTCGGTGAAAATGTCGTTGATTCTGATAGTCTTGGAAGGCGGCTCCTTGTCTACGTTTGCGTTCCTCCTAGGTTGCACAACTAGCTTGTATAGTCATCTGCACATTTACCCTTCTTCACCAGCTTCTCTAGGTATTCCCTCTAGGTATAGCAAGTGTTGGTCGTGTGACCAGGACCTCAGTGGAACGCGCAGTACTTGGTGTGATCCAGCTTGGAGGTGTCTCTTCTAGATTGTCTTGGCAGCTTGAACTAAGGCTCACTCTTGAGGTCACGGAGGATTTGGTTGACCAGGATTGAGAACTTGGTAGAGTTCTTGGTGGCTTAGCCTCTTCTTGCTGGGGACCGGTCTCTACGCACGAGTGGATAATGTCGATTTAGCAAAGAGAAAATAACATCATCCCCACCCTCAGCCCGATCCCTCTCCTCATTGTGAAAGATTAGAAAGGTAATATGTGTTTGTTACAACGAAGTTCTCCTTTCATAAGAACTAGAACTTTGTTTTGTTCATTTGGAATTGTTTTTTGTTTCTTACATTCTTGGTGTTGATCTGTTTTTAATCCCTTTTTAGGTTTTTCAATTCGGTGTCAGATTGGAGTATATGGTACAAGAATCATCATAAACGCTTCTAATATGTCAGGGGTATACCATACTAGCCAACTTTGTAAATCGAATTCACGAACAGAAACACAACGGTGGAGATTTAATGATTTTTTGGTTTCTTGCAGGGGGTTGGTACGAAGCGTGTAGATGATCTTGTAAACAAGTTCGCACCAACCCTTTCATAGGTTCGATTCGTTGCACACTGCTCTGATGTTTGGTTCTTTATGGTACCCCTGCTTTTTGTTTGATTAGTACTGTGTTTGGGCGATTACAATTCGTAATTAGTTAAAGGAAACTAAGCTTTTAGATGAATCATCACTTCGCTTTCAGACGACTTTTACTGAAATGTGTGCTATTTATTGATGAAGGCAATGGTTTCGTGTTAATATTCTTTTGATAGTAGACCTTGCCCCTCATTTTAGATGAATTATGGTAGGAATTTTTTTATCTAATTAAGATTCGTAATCATGGAAAGTCTAAATTATTTGTGTAAAGGGCGACATAATTTACCAGCTTCTATTCTTTTAGCAGTGTGCCTGCACCTACGGTATTCATCAACTTCCTCATCCACCATGGTCATCTAAGAACTTTGAAGTGTTGGTGTGGTCCTCTAAAAAGTGCTAACTATGGGAAAATACAACAAAATACAAAATAAGCTCTGAAATATCTGAGTACTGCACCTTTTAATCCACACCCTTATGAGCTCAACCACCCTTGAGAAGATATCACTTATAAAGGTTAAACATATGATTCATGTGCTTAGTTCTCTTTTGTTTTTTTTTTTTCTTCTGTTGAAATGTGTTCCCTTATTTCATTTGGAAATGTTTCATGTTTGTTAAATTCCATTAATTTCCAATTTTGAAACTAATCTGTTATTTATTCTCAAATGATTATTTTAGGAGCTACTTTCAATGAGAGGAAAGACTTCTGTTATTTCATGATTGTCATCCTTACCGTATTTTTTAACTTGCCATTGTATTTGTTTATTACAAGTGTTCTCATTGTGATAGAGTTACTCATTGTTAATAATCTGTATATTGCCTTGTTTCCTACATTTTCTCTGCAACTGATTGGAGTCTAAGACAGAAATGGCTCATTTCTTACGTTTTATCACATGGCAACTCATTTAGAAAGGACCAACTAGAGATTCTACAGCTCATTCGGAAAACCCAGATTACAGCCCAGTTATAGTCCCAGGACGAGAAGATGAGGATGATCCTACGGACCTTATAGATGTCTAGCCTTCAAATTCCAATGCCAGCATCTGATTTTGCTCCACCTTCATCCTCCCAGCCACTTCACCAGTCGATAAGTAGCCTGATGCATCTTGTGACACACCCCGTCCCGAAGGAGGGCATGCTGGCCGTCACGTGAGAGTGACGTAACCATTTGCACAGTACGGAAGCTTTAAGATACAATTTATAAGTTGATACACCCGAAGGTGAGTCCTAATTTTTGTCCAATCTGTCAGAACACCGTCGAATTCCTCGTAGTCACCACACCTTTGTGATTCGTGAACCTGGAGGGGCGCAAAACCAAAAATTGAGTGGGTCAGTAAAACAATTCTTTTCCAAATCCAAACATTTCTCAAAACGTTGTAACCCCTCTCCGTAAAACTTGTATACTTTCCCAGAAATGTAAAATATAAATATACATATATATTCTCAAAACTTCATTTTTACTATCTCAACATTTTTCTTTATCAATCATGCCATGCCATGTCTAATTCAACAGTTAAGTATGGATGCATCAACAATAATCATATCAGGTGCAAGAAAGTAATCAACCGGAGGCCCTCTAATAGCCCTGTACGGTTGAATATAGAGCTCAAAATCTCATCTAACCGGAGTCACCAACTGTGACCTGTACGGTTATGCCGGAGTCACCTAGTATGACCTGTACGGCACTACACTGCACATAAGTCGGAACTACCTAATGTAGTCTGTACGACTTAATGGTAGAATAATATGCTCTAGTGCTTCTCTCATCAATCATCTGTGCACATAATCTAAGGTCACCTACCAGTCGGAACCCCTCTAATGGTCTGTACGACTGGCATGTCGGAACCACCCCCGGTGGTCTGTACGACTAGCATCTACTTGGATCCAAGGTGAGCATGCGATGCGGTGAATAATAATAAGCACTAATACCAAGGTGCAGGTTATGAGCTCAATATATCTCAACATCATCATAACAGTAATAATACTCACCTGATACTCACCTGTGCGTCCACCGCACCATTTCACATATATGCATCATACAACAATTCATACTTTTCATATCATTTCATACATGGCAATTCGATTCACATTTCTATATACTTTTCATATCATTTCTATGCATGGCATTTCAAATCACATTTTTCATATAATTTTATACATTGCATTTAAAGCATACTTTCATTCAATTTCAATTTCTGGGAAAACGTCAAGTATATATATATACGGAAAACAAAACTGCCCACTCACCTGGAGTTCGTCCAACAACTCCCTAGCACCACACATCAAGGCGTCACGACGATCGCCGCCTAGAATAGTAATCAAATCCAACCTCAGAATTCATATCGATAGAATATATAACTTATATAAAATACGTCACTACGTAGATCGATCCGGAAGATCTGCCACTCAGATTTTAAATCCATAACTTCCAGAGGTCCACAATATATCTTTAGGACAACATCCTAAAATTTCATCACCATCCAACGGTCGGATCTCCGTCAATTTCCAAAACTAAGTGACGGTTAACATTTTATATTATGGACTTACAACTCCAATTCCGGAAGATCCGTAAATCGGATTCCCAATCCGTAAGTTCCTATAATCCTCAAATATTACGTATTACAACGTATCAAAGTTTGGTAACGATCCAACGGTCGGATCGTCAATTCACATTTTCACCTAAATGTGAAAACTATAAAACGTTATTCGAACACCTAACCAACAATCCTTAATAACTTTCTCATACGGTGCTCAATTTGGGTATATGAATATACCACGGTGATCTACTCGACGTCACGGACGTCGACATATTTTTAGATTAATTTTTTACTGTAGCACGCGCCCCCACGCGCACCTTCTTCTTCCTTGGGTCGCCGGACTGGTTTTTCCGGCGGCCGTTTTCTGGGCAGTTTTTCAAATTGCCATAACTTTGTCATTTCTCAACGAAATCAAGTGATTCAAAAACAAAAGTTGTAGCCCTTGAAGATACAAAGAGAATGGTACCTTGCACAACACCCAGTTCGCCGTGGTTTGGCCGGAAACTTCCTCGAAAGCCTCGGAGGTCGCCGGAAACTGGGTAAATTTCAAATGAGTATAACTTCTTCAATACTCAACGAAATTGAGTGAAACAAAAAGGAAAGTTGTAGTACTTGACGAGACGAAGAGATTGATACCTACCTCAACTCCTAACTCGCCGGGGATTCGCCGGAAAGAGCCTCGAAAGCTCCGGCCAAACTTTGAACTTGTCGATCTCCGTGTTCTTACGTCCAAAAACTTCCAACGAAGCACTCCGAGCTTCCTTGGGACCTCACTAATCTCGTTGTGAGCTTAGTTTGGGCTAAAACACAACCAATTCAAAGCTCATGAACAGTACACTTTCATGGGGAGTTTAGAATCTAGGTTTTCCGAAGTAAAACTTACCTGAAATTGGTGTCTACGTGATCGTGGAAGTTCCAGGAGTCCAAATGTGGTCTTATCTTGGACGTTTGTTTATGTTTTAGGTGGTTTTGGGTGAGGTTGAGCGTCGGAGAGGAAGAGAAAGAGAACTGAGAGTGAGAGAAAGTCGTGAGGGAAGAGAGATAGAGAGATAGAGAGAGAGAGAGTGGGTTACGGGTTTTAGGGAAATAATTGGGGAGGATGGGATCCACGTGGTCTTTTTAAATCCATAATACAACCTTTTAACATACAAACTTAAACCTAAGTCCAAATTTAAGTTTGTAATCCTATATAATATCCCAGTTAACAATAGTATAGGGAAATTATGTAAAAACCAATGCCAAAGTGACGCACCTTAATCCCGTTTAAGGTTGTATTGGTCATTTCACGTCCTCGGAATTAATAATTCCGGGACGGGCTGTAACAATCTTCCCTCCTTATAGAATTTCGTCCCCGAAATTCCAGCAACCAACTAAATCAACCATACTCCAACAATAGATTCGGGTAAATCTCTCTCATCCGATTCTCTTTCTCCCACGCAATTTTCTTCCACTGAATAATTCCTTCACAAAACTTTTACCATTTACTCTATCTTAATTCTCAGGACCTTCTTTTTCCAATCCAAATTATACTTTTCTATGGTGAACACTTCGAAAATATAAAACCATTTACCTTATATACTCGATTAGTGGCATATCCATCTGTTGATCTCTTTTGTCATTCCTGGTTACTTTTAGGTTAACTTAATCACCTGAATATTTTGAGGAGACTCATCCATAGTCTCAGAGTCTACTAAAACTCTTTCTTAATTGAATCTTTCTCTATTCAGAAGCATTTCATTCACACGACACGCTTCAGGAACCCTATGGCGTTATTTCGGAAACTGCGCACCCAACATACTTAAAAAAACTTAGCAGTTTCGTAATCCAATTCTCTTTCCATAAACAAATAAGTACTGTTGTCCTGTCTGGGAAAAAGTTATTACTCAACACTGGAGTAAATATACTAACTTGTTACGTTGCCCAACCATCACTTCACATTCGATCGTAACCATCTTGTATACAAGGAAACTTGTACACATAGTCCAAACTAATATCTTTCCATTTCCGTTTCGAAACAGAAAATAGCTGTCTCAATCCAAAGGTTTATCTCTTTCTGCCTCAATCTGCTGATCAAATAAAACTGTCGACTGGTATGATAAATCTTATTACTTTTGGAATATTGCAGAAGTTAAACAATGTACTTCGTCCAAAATTGCTTACTTTAAATCCTTAGCATTAGACACATACGTTTTCGTTTGCTTGTATCCACATACCATTTGATTCACAAATCATGTACTCATTCTTTTTCCTTTCTTTCCTTGCCTTAGTTAATTCTTAAATTTCCTCGTCAAACATTTAAGTTTCGAGTACGACCTTACCAAACAGGCCTAACTTGAAAATTAACAAGTATAACTTCTTCTCGATCTTTCATTCTTAACTTTTCTTTCGTTGGTTTTCAATCCACAAGATGATACTCTTGGCAAACGTGCCAGACATTAATCTTACTGCAATCTTCTCACCAAGTGCATCCAAGACCATTCAAGAAACATCACTAAAATTTTATACTTGCCGCTATTCTCTGGAATACTAAAATACGTGCATGAGTGAGGAAATACTTCAGTTGTTGAATCCTTTGCTCACAATTTCCTTCCCACTCATACATAACCTCATTTCTCAACAGTCTTGTCAATGACAAAGCAATGACTAAAAATTCTTTCACAACCATCCAAAATAGCCTGATAAGTTAAGAATTTCCGAATCTCAATTATGGCTTGTGGTTGTTCCAATTTCTCAATTCTGCTGCCTTTTAAGAATTCATTTGAATACCTTAAGCAGATATAACCAATTTCAGAATGCCACCTGATTCATCTAACTTTAGCATTTGCTACTTAGCATACAACCAACGTTTTCTCAATCTTTGCTTCACCGACTTAATACGTTTACATGCTCTGCTCTGGCTCAGAATATGCCAGAATATCTTCAATGGAAATGATATCAATTTATCAAGGCATTATTGGAATACTTCATCCATCAACTCATAAAACAGCATGAGTATCCGTATAGTATCACCAAAGCTCATAAAAGATCATAACAAATCCAGAAAACCATCTTATGATCGATGTCGCTCAAAATCTTCAATTGGTAATAACCAGACCTCAATCAATCTTTGAAATTACACAAACATCTCTGAGCTTATCAACTAAACATCAGTACACTATCATGGATAACGATTCTCGATCGTTACCAATTCCATTGTCTATAATCAATGAACAATCTCTAAGTCCATTTTCTTTCTCACCAACAAACTGGTGCTCCTCAAAAGTGTTATACTAGGTTGAATGAAACTTTTATCAACCAATTCTTTCAACTGAATTTCCAATTCCCTTCACTCATCATGAACCAATCTCCAATATAAATTTATACCTGGTAACAAATCAATAGTGAACCTCATATCTCTGCCTGAAGATAATCCAGGTATACTTTCAAGGAAGACATCAAGAAAAGTCTAACCCCTTTTTCATTTTT
>VIEB01000016.1:2295853-2354851 GCA_006547085.1 Malus baccata
TTTTTTTCCTATAACTTCTATTTCACAAAATTTGTTTCATAATTTTTTTCAATTCTATTTTTTTCCTAGGCCATTTATACAACATTAAATTAAATTAAGTAACATGAAACAACATTAAACAATATGAAACAACATTAAATAACATTAACCAACATACAAATTATACAACATAAAAAAACATTTAACAACATAAAACTTAAAAGCCTACTCCATGCTTCTTTTAACAACACAAAATTTAACAACGTTTTTAAATAATAAATTATGTTTGGCCCTATGGCCCTCGGTTGGAGACGGTTTTTTGTGACAGGGCTAAAACGAGTCATTTGGCCCTTTGGCCCTCGGTTGGAGACGGAGGCAAATATGGCCCTGTACTGTTCATTAAAATATTAATATCTTGGGGAATCTTGGAGGGTCAGAGGACTCAAACGAGCCATCTGGCCAGCCCTCGGTTAGAGATGGCCTAAGGTAACCTATGTGACGTTGACAATGGAAAAAGAAAACAGAGAGAGAAATGTGTAGGAGCTGTCATCATTACTTGGCTGTGAGGTTTCATAAAAAAACAATAAATTTTGGGTTTTTGTAATTACTAAATTGCCCAAATTTTATTTTTATTCAATTTTAATTAAAGGGTTATAATAGTAATTTTATAAAATTTTGGTGGATAGTATTATGAAAATTTCGAAATCTAATCGTATTGGATGACTATTTTCAAATTCAAATTTTCAAATGTTCGAAATTGTAGTAATCTCCAAAATTTCATAACATAATTTAGAAATTCTTATATTTACAAGTTTCTTAATATTATCCACCCAAGTTATGGGTGAAAAGGAGTAAAAAAAACTAAAAATGTTGCATGTGTGATAATGACACACCCCGTCCCGAAGGAGGGCATGTTGGCCGTCACGTGAGAGTGACGTAACCATTTGCACAGTACGGAAGCTTTAAGATACAATTTATAAGTTGATACACCCGAAGGTGAGTCCTAATTTTTGTCCAATCTGTCAGAACACCGTCGAATTCCTCGTAGTCACCACACCTTTGTGATTCGTGAACCTGGAGGGGCGCAAAACCAAAAATTGAGTGGGTCAGTAAAACAATTCTTTTCCAAATCCAAACATTTCTCAAAACGTTGTAACCCCTCTCCGTAAAACTTGTATACTTTCCCAGAAATGTAAAATATAAATATACATATATATTCTCAAAACTTCATTTTTACTATCTCAACATTTTTCTTTATCAATCATGCCATGCCATGTCTAATTCAACAGTTAAGTATGGATGCATCAACAATAATCATATCAGGTGCAAGAAAGTAATCAACCGGAGGCCCTCTAATAGCCCTGTACGGTTGAATATAGAGCTCAAAATCTCATCTAACCGGAGTCACCAACTGTGACCTGTACGGTTATGCCGGAGTCACCTAGTATGACATGTACGGCACTACACTGCACATAAGTCGGAACTACCTAATGTAGTCAGTACGACTTAATGGTAGAATAATATACGACTTAATGGTAGAATAATATGCTCTAGTGCTTCTCTCATCAATCATCTGTGCACATAATCTAAGGTCACCTACCAGTCGGAACCCCTCTAATGGTCTGTACGACTGGCATGTCGGAACAAAGTATGAATTGTTGTACGACTAGCATCTACTTGGATCCAAGGTGAGCATGCGATGCGGTGAATAATAATAAGCACTAATACCAAGGTGCAGGTTATGAGCTCAATATATCTCAACATCATCATAAGAGTAATAATACTCACCTGATACTCACATGTGCGTCCACCGCACCATTTCATATATATGCATCATACAACAATTCATACTTTTCATATCATTTCATGCATGGCAATTCGATTCACATTTCTATATACTTTTCATATCATTTCTATGCATGGCATTTCAAATCACAATTTTCATATAATTTTATACATTGCATTTAAAGCATACTTTCATTCAATTTCAATTTCTGGGAAACGTCAAGTATATATATATACGGAAAAACAAAACTGCCCACTCACCTGGAGTTCGTCCAACAACTCCCTAGCACCACACATCAAGGCGTCACGACGATCGCCGCCTAGAATAGTAATCAAATCCAACCTCAGAATTCATATCGATAGAATATATAACTTATATAAAATACGTCACTACGTAGATCGATCCGGAAGATCTGCCACTCAGATTTTAAATCCATATCTTCCAGAGGTCCATAATATATCTTTAGGACAACATCCTAAAATTTCATCACCATCCAACGGTCGGATCTCCGTCAATTTCCAAACTAAGTGACGGTTAACATTTTATATTATGTACTTACAACTCCAATTCCGGAAGATCCGTAAATCGGATTCCCAATCCGTAAGTTCCTATAATCCTAAAATATTACGTATTACAACGTATCAAAGTTTGGTGACGATCCAACGGTCGGATCATCAATTCACATTTTCACCTAAATGTAAAAACTATAAAACGTTATTTGAACACCTAACCAACAATCCTCAATAACTTTCTCATACGGTGTTCAATTTGGGTATATGAATATACCACAGTGATCTACTCGATGCCCACGCGCACCTTCTTCTTCCTTGGGTCGCCGGACTGGTTTTTCCAGCGGCCGTTTTCTGGGCAGTTTTTCAAATTGCCATAACTTTGTCATTTCTCAACGAAATCAAGTAATTCAAAAACGAAAGTTGTAGCCCTTGAAGAGACAAAGAGAATGGTACCTTGCACAACACCTAGTTCGCCGTGGTTTGGCCGGAAACTTCCTCGAAAGCCTCGGAGGTCGCCGGAAACTGGGTAAGAGTCAAATGAGTATAACTTCTTTAATACTCAACGAAATTGGGTGAAACAAAAACGAAAGTTGTAGTTCTCGAAGAGATGAAGATGATGGTGGTTTTACTTTCGTCAATCTGTGAAGTTTCTGAAAAACTTGTGTTTTGCCGTGTATGTGTGTTGAGGGAGAGGGAGAGAGAATGAGGCTTGACAGAAGAGAGAGTGAGAGACAGAGTGGAGAGATTCACGGAAAAACAAAAGAAAAAAGAAGGAAACGTGAAATCCGTTGAATGCACAGTACTTTGCCTTTAATCATTCTCATTCATCACAAACGGCCGAAAACGTCACTGTCTAACTTTAATAAGGATTTAGGGTAATTAAACACACTTCACACTTATAAAATTGTTAATTCGGGACGGGCTGTCACATCTTGTTTGTACATTTTCATATATTTTATAATTAAATATTTTTTCTTGGTTTATTAATTATTGTTTTGAATTTAATTACAATATTTATTAAAAATTAAATAAAAATTATTTTTGCCAAAAAAAATAAAAATATAAAAAGGGTTTGTTGGACGAAGAAGTAACCTGTGTCGCGCAAAGACACTTTGCGCGACGCATGTCCGTATATCGCACAAAACTCTTTGCGCGAAGCATGTCCCTCCGTCTTTGAGCAACGGATAACCTACGTTGCGCAAAATAGTTTTGCACGAAGTAAGGACATGCGTTGCCCAAAGACACTTTGCTCGACTGAGAGACATGCTTTCACTGCCTTGGCGCGATAGTTGGCGCGCAACAAATGTTTCGTTGGGCAAATTTTCAGGCAACATTTTTTTTATTTTGCACGACGAAGGTACCTGTGTTGCGCAAATTGTTTTTTGTACTAGTTAAGTTAGGGTCTGAGCCATATCTTAGCTATAGAAATAAATTCTACAACTAAGATATGGTGGAAAATTAAATTGAATTATAATGATTACACCATACATCAACAAAATCTTTACATAAATTTTTTTGAATACACAGTGAAATAACAATAGTGCACAAATTAATTCACAACAAAAACTACCAATTAGATAATAATTAAATTGTAACAATTCTTTCAAATGCATGAAATATATGCAAATGAGATGGATGAATTTACTCACTCCCTTCTAATCCCCCTAACACATACCTAAGGCATCCAAGTCTGCATGTCTCATACCATGCTTATACCACTTGGCTCCAAATACCTTAGAATATGAGTTAACTCCCGTTCATCCCTTAAGCCCAATTCTTAGAATTAAATTCTCAATTTCCACTTTATTTATGTAGGAACTTCCCACGAAGTCCAATTATATATTCAAGCCCTTTCCCTGACACCTGACATATACAAGATTTCATTGTTTTATTTTCAAGGCATTCTCCATCCCTTGAATAACTTCACAACTCAAACACTTTACACAAGTGAGCACTTGACACAACACAACTCTTTTCCTTGGATTTGCATGAATGCTTATGTATGTGCATGGTAATATGGATATCAATAATCACCTTCTATCATACAATCTGCAAAACTAATCAAATAGTTACCTCTCAACATTTGCTTGCTTATAAGTTTAAGTTTAAGCTAGTGCTATTACATGCATCCTACATTTAATTAGTTGATAACTTAAGAGAACCATTAAGATATGATCATTATTACAAGTTTTACTAATTAATATATATGGTTTTCTGCTTGTTTTGGACATATAGGTGGTCCAAGATTGCAGGCAGATTGCCAGCGAGAACAGATAATGAGATCACGAATCATTGGAACACCCATATCAAGAAAAACTGCTTAGGATGGGAATTGATCCTGTCACGCGTGAACCCCTCCACAAAGAAGAAGAGTTGCCTTCCAATATTAAGGAAAATAACTCATCATCATCTTCCCATGATCATGATGATCATGACAATAATTTGCCAGCTGATAAGTCTATAAATGGTCTTAACAATTCACAAGAAAATGATCAAAGCGTGGTGAATTCATCAGGATCGGAGGGCATAAACTCATAGACTGAAAACTCCTCAATGTTGCGAGTTATATATTAGTTAGAGTATAAATAGTTGTTTATTGTCCCACATTGGTGAAGTACATATGTAATACCAATTGTAACTCTTATATATACTCCACTTTGGAGATTAATGAATATATAAGAAATATTATCATATATATTTTTGGTATTTACCATGTTTAGTTTAATATTGGTATTTACCATATTTAGTTCAATATGGTATCAGAGCAGTTCACTCTTGGTGACCTGTGTGCTTTAATTTTGTACCCCCATTTTTCATGATTTCCTTCGTTTAAAAAAAAAAAAAAAAGTGAATAGTGGCGCGCTACAGTACAGTGCGTGAATAGTGGTCTGCTTTGTGAACAGTGGTCCTCTACAGTGCCGTAAACAGTGATTACAGTGCCGTGAATAGTGCTCTGCTACAATGTCGTGAACAGTGCTCTTCTACAGTATCTGGTAAATTGTTTTCATTCCGCTGCGTATCTTTTGTGCCTTTATTGTTCGTGATTTTTGTTTAATGGCTCAATATAATCGTAGTGTTGTTATGCATCTTGGTGGAACCAATAAATAGATAATAGATACTGAGGCCACTGATCATGTGACCCTAAAGTGTTTGATGAGTTATGTGACTATGTTCGTGATCCGTATGTTGCTAGTGCAAATGGAGCACATTCCCCTGTAAAGGGTGAAGACACTATCTCTCTGACTCCAACCTTATCTTTGGTCCGTGCTTTACTTGTTCTTGATCTTAAGTGCAATCTTTTGTCGGTAGGAAAACTTCTTGATATCTTATATTGTTCTGCTCACTTCTACTCTGCGTATTGTTATTTTCAAGATATTCAAACTCAGAAGATAATTGGTCATGGTAAAGAATAGGGAGTTTGTACATCTTGACTATGGAGGATACTGTTGTTTTTGGTTCAAATAATCATCAAGTTTTAAGTGCTAAAGTGGATGACAGACATCAAATTTGGTTGTGGCATCGACGATTGGGACATCCATCATTAGTTATATGAAACATTTATTTCCTTCTTTATTTCGCACTTGTAGTGATTCAGAGTTCAAGTGTGAAACATGTGTCATGGCTAAGAGTCATCGTGCTTCATTTACTGTAAGTCATTCTAAAGCTACTTTGTCATTTGATTTGATACATTCTGATGTGTGGGGTCAAGTGAAAGTTACTTCTAATGGATTCCATTGGTTTGTTACTTTTATTGATGATTGTACTCAGTTAACTTGGATGTTCTTGATGAAGAATAAAAGTGATCTTCCGTTACTTCTTCAAGAATTTTGTACAATGGTGTCTACTCAGTTTCAGACCAAAGTTAAGGTCTTCAGGTCTGATAACGGGGGAGAATATGTGAATCACACTTTGGCATGTTTTTTTCGTGATCATGGTATTATTCCCCAGTCGACTACTCTATTTACACCCCAACAAAACGGTGTGTCTGAACGGAAGAATCGTCAAATAATGGAAGTTGCTCGCTCATTGATGTTGGATATGTGTTCCTAATCATTTGTGGGGTCATGTTGTTTTGGCTGCTGTGTAGTTGATCAATCGTGTTCCAAGTAGAGTTCTTGATTTTCAAACATCGTTCGATGTGCTACAAAACCATGTTTATCTTGTTTCTGTATCAAAGCTTCCTCCGAAAGTGTTTGGGTGTATTGCGTATGTGCATGTCCACTCTCATCAGCGGAGTAAACTTGATGCATGTGCTCTCTGGTATGTCTTTATTGGGTATGCTAACAATCAGAAAGGCCATAAGTGTTATCATCCTCCGACTCAAAAAACTTATATTACCATGGATGTCACCTTAGCCCTTTTCCGACTCTCCACTTTAGGGGGAGAGGGGGAGTGAATAGTAGATTCAAAGAGATGGTATGAATAATGTGTTACAGGCAGAGTTAGGAAGAGAACCTATTATGTTGCGTGATACTGATCAGTCGACTACATATAGTGATCGGTCACCTATTATTCCCGGAACTATTTCTACTGACGATAGATCAGATGTGCCCAGCGAGTTGCCTGTTAGTATGTCTGACGAATTACCTTCTAATGATTGGTTGCCTGCTGCTGATATGTCTAACGAGTTGCCTGATGATGGTTCGTCCAGTGATGATTCTTCTAACAATTTGGTACAAGATGATGGCATACATGAGGTAAATTCTGATGATTCTTCTACTTATCAGTTGCCTCCATGAGCTAATCGTGGAAAACCTAAAGTACAATATGAGTCTGATATGCATGCCAAAGCCAAATATCCTATCAACAATTATGTGTCTACTCATCGTTTATCCAAACCATATGCATCTTACATATGTCAGCTATCTAGTGTATCAATTCCAACAAAATTGCAAGATGCTTTGTCTGACCCTAAGTGGGTTAATGCCATGCAAGTTGAGATGGAAGCTTTGGAAAAAAATTCTACCTGGGATTTGGTTCCTTTACCAAACGGAAAAAAAGCCGTTGGATGTAGATGGGTGTTTACTATTACGCATAAAGCAGATGGTTCTATTGATCAGTATAAAGCTAGATTCGTTGCTAAAGGTTATGCTTAAACCTATAGGGTGGACTATCAGGAGACATTTGCTCCTATTGCCAAACTTAATACTGTGCGTGTTCTTCTGTCCTTAGCAACAAACCAGGATTGGCCTCTGTTGCAGTTTGATGTTAAGAATGCTTTCCTTCATGGCGATCTTAAGGAGGAAGTGTATATGGATCTCCCTCCTGGTATTGGAACATCTCCTGGGAAAGGTGTTGTATGCAGGTCACGAAAGGCCTTTTATGGTTTGAAACAATCTCCTAGAGCGTGGTTTGGGAGGTTTACAAGTTCAATGAAGAAGTTTGGGTATATCCAGAGTCATTCAGATCATACTTTGTTTCTAAAGTGACAAAACGGTAAGCTAACTGCATTGATTATTTATGTTGATGACATGATAGTGACTGGTGATGATCAGAAGGAGATACAACGTCTTCAAAAGTACCTAGCTGCTGAGTTTGAGATGAACGAATTGGGTGAATTGAAGTATTTTCTTGGAATCGAGGTTGCACGATCCAAGCATGGTATTTTTCTGTCTCAACGGAAATATTTTCTTGATTTGTTAGCTGAAACATGTATGTTAGATTGCAAGCCTGTTGATACTCCGATTGAGCAGAATCATCGTTTGGGCTTATTTCCAGATCAAGTTCCTACTCATATGGAACAGTATCAGAGGCTTGTAGGGAGATTAATTTATTTATCTCACACTCGCCCTGACATTGCTTATGCAGTTAGTGTGGTAAGTCAGTTTATGCACTCACCTGGTGAAGCTCATATGGATGCAGTAACCCGTATTTTGAGGTACTTGAAGATTGCTACTGGCAGAGGCCAGTTTTTCTCCAAGAATGGTCATTTGAATGGCGAAGGGTATACAGATGCAGATTGGGCAGGTTCTATCACTGATCGGCGATCTACATCTGGATACTTTACGCTTGTGGGTGGTAATTTAGTTACTTGGAGAAGCAAGAAACAAAAAGTGGTGGCTAGGTCAAATGCAGAAGCTGAGTTTCGTGGTATGTCGCATGATGTATGTGAGTTGTTATGGTTGAAAAAATTGTTGAGAGATCTTGGGTTTAACCCCAAAGGTGCTATGAAACTTCATTGTGATAACAAGGCTGCTATTGAGATTGCTCATAATCCAGTGCAACATGATCGAACAAAACATGTGGAGATTGATCGACATTTCATTAAGGAAAAATTGGATGCTGAAATTATTATGTTTCCGTTTGTGAGATCTGAAGATCAACTTGCTGATGCTCTTACTAAGGCTTTGTCTAATAGTGTGTTTTCCAACTTGCTTGACAAATTGGGCATGCATGACATCTTTGCACCAACTGGAGGCGGACTGTTGCGAGTTATATATTAGGTAGAGTGTAAATAGTAGTTTATTGTCCGACATTGGTGAAATACATATGTAATACCAATTGTAACTCCTATATATACTCCACTTTGGAGATTAATGAATATATAAGAAATTCTCAAATATTGTCATATATATTTTTGGTATTTACCGTGTTTAGTTTAATATTGGTATTTACCATGTTTAGTTTAATACTCAACAGGCGCTGAATCAATGTTGTTAGACAGCATTTGCAACGACAATTTGTTAACGAACACCCTGTGGATGGATGAAACACCTCTGATTGATGCATTGTGGAACGACAACAATCAAGTAGAACTTGATCAAGGAGGGATCAATTACAATATCACTGAGAATAATGGAATGGGCTTCCAATCTAATTGGGATGACAATTGGACATGGCTTTTGGACTGCCAAGATTATGGTATTCATGATTTTGGTATGGATTGCTTCAGTAACGTGGAAGTAAATGGTATCAACACATTAGAGGTGGGAGAAAAATTAAGCACAACTATAAACTAATCAAATACAAAGCATGCAGTTAATCTTTATTAATAATGTACTAGTGAGGAGAGAGTAGTATGCAAAATTCAAATGTGCTTACATGTTACAAAGTACCATGTCTGCTGCCTCACTTTTTATTAAGTTCTTGGTGTTGAATTTTATCTGTTACGGTTCTTGGAAGGTCGAAGATTAGACCTGCTTCTTAAGAGGTTTCCTCACCAACCAAAGAAACAGCTAGCGATACCAAATTACCTAATAATATGTACAGGTGGTAATATTCGTAAAAGTGTATGTTAGGGAGTTGAACAATATTGTAAAAGTATTCATAGTACTGCTACGATGAAGCTTCTGTACATCAATTATGTACTTAAATATTTATGCTGAAATTAAATAAAACAAAAGGTTAATTTATTTTATTCAATTTTATTTGTTTATAGATTAGGCGGAATAAAATAAAAGATTAGGCGGAATTAATAAGTGTGAGTTCATATTTGTTATGTACTACATTCATATATGAGAAATGAATTATAATGTGCACATGAAACATGCTTTTGAGATAAATCATGCACGATCCCCACAAGTAATACATATTTAAAAAAAATAAAAAAATAAAAAATAAAAACACCATTCATCGGATCCCCAGATTAATATGTTAATTAGCCTTTGCATAGGCATCAATTGATCCAGACCCTTGATCTGTATTGCATCATGAATTTTCTTTTCTTTGTTTAGGTGCTTTTTAAAACTAAACTGAAGCTGTATACATAGCATGCCCTCACTACCATTTTCGAGTTTAAAGTTTATAGCTGAAATCCAATTACCCACTTCCGAAGAGGTAGGGATAGCAATTCAACCCGTTAATTCTGATAAATGTGGGTAACCATTCAAATGGGACGGATTTAGGATTATAATTCGGATATTTTTTTAATACGGAGAAAAACTGTGAATATTATTTGGTTAAGGTTTTCGATATGGTTATAAGAGTTCCCGATCAATAACCGTCCCCAAATCTACCCCGAAGAATATATAATGTGATATACTATAGGATAAACTAGTTTCTCATCCCTTATTTATCTTTCTCATTAATTGAAACCTTATTCCTTTGTCATTTTTTATCAAGGTCTTTTGACTTTTCTTCCTATCATTTTTTGAATGTTAAATTATTTATAATGTTATATGCCTAATTTACTGAACAATATAAAAGACAAAGAGAGGGGGGTGTGGCAACAATAGAGAGAGAGAGATCTGTAATTGTGAAGTGTGTGTTAGACCACCCCATTATGCCGTTATTTATAGTAGTAAGGAAGCTAAATTCCTTACCCCAATAGGATTGCAACTCTAGTCTAAGAGATATGGTAGAATGCCATAAGGATATCATAGATATAATACGATTTACACAATCACATTCTCAATCTAATATGATGCAACACTCCTTCTTGAGTGTGTAAATACTCAAACAAAACATTGCATTAGGTCTTCAGTGGATGAAGTAGATTAGTTGATGAAGTTGTTGGCACAATGGGTGAATGTTGTCGATGCAAATTTCCTCCATCTCTTGCTTTGACGAAAATGCACCTATCAGCCCAGGATGTGTGCCTCATCAAAACATCGTTAAGGTAGCAAAAACCCAATGAAAAAAATGCTCCTAATCGTAGGGAAAAAGAGTATAATAAGATCAAGTGAGTATGATTCTGGATACTCCCCTGAGTTTGACATAACTTCTAAATAAGAGAACAGACAAGCTATTCAGGTCAGAAAGTTTACGCATATTGATTCCTTGCACGAGCTTTTGAAATGTAGATTTGGGCAAATGACTTGATGAAGAGATCAGTCAGGTTGTCCTAGGAACGGATTTGCTTGACTTCAATGTTCTAATGCTATTGTTGCTGGTAAGAATACAAGAACTTCGACTCAATATGCTTAGTGTTGTCTGCCTTAATGTATCCCTTCCTCAATTGATGGATATATGTAGTGTTGTCTTGAAAGATCATTGTGGGAACTTTAACAATGGTAGAAAGACTGCTAGTACTTTGAATATGTTCCATGACTGCTCTCAACTAAAAGTATTCATGTGAGGCTTCACGCAAGGTGAGAATCTTAGCATGGTTCGAAAAAGTTGCAACTAACGATTGCCCGGTAGACCTCCAAGAAATTGTGGTGTCTCAAACAGTAAAGACGTAACCCATTTGAGAAAGTGCTATGTGTAGGTCAGATAAATAACCTGCGTCAACATAACCAACAAGGCGAGAATCAACCCGAGCACTGAAGGGGGCGGCGACTCCTTTGGAGGATTCATGGGTAAAGAACAAAGTCAAATCTGTCGTACCCTTTAAGTAGCGGTAAATATCTTTAACACCATTCAAGCGTCTGCATGAAGGCTCATTGCTTTATCTTGCTAAAATATTCACAACAAATGCAATGTTGGTCTAGTGCATTTAGCAAAGTACAATAAAGCACTAATTGCACTTAGGTATGGAACTTTGGGCTCCAAAATCTCTTCCTTATACTTCTTTGAACAGAAAGGATCTCATTTAGCATCTAAAGTACGAACGACCATATGAATACTTGAAAGCTTCGTTTTATCCCCATTAAAACGCCGCAATACTTTCCAGGTGTAGTTTGATTGATGTACTAGGATTCCATCCAAACAGTTACCAAGGCAATGTTGAGTTTTCTCAAAACCTTCCTGTAAACACAAAATTTTCCTGAAACGAAAGAGACAAGAACACATGTACAAAATAATATTTGTATTTGTGATTTAGGGGTTACAATCTCTCTTTAATTTGATCCTCTGATTCGATCTCCGTAAGGTGTTGATTTGTGGATGTGCGATTGATCCAGGGGCCGTCGAGGCTTGATCTTGGATGAACGGTTGAAAGTTTCTTCAAAGGCCGTTGAGGCTTGATCTTGAATGACGTTGATGAACGGATCTTCAAGGACATTTGGGCTTGATCTTGAAGAACAATGATGAACAGATCTTCAAGGCTTTTGGGTTTGATCTTGAAAAATTGTTGATGAACGGATCTTCAAAGGTCGTCGGGGCTTGATCTTGAATTGGTGGAAGTTCCTTCAAAGGGTCGTTGGGGCTTGATCTTGAAGGTGGATGATTGTTGATCCAAGGGTCATCGGGGCTTGATCTTGGAAGAACGATGAACGAAGAACGAAGAGGGCTTTCTTGATTCTTCGGGAACCTGGATGCTTGAGAGCTTCGGAGTTTCAGAGCTTCAGAGCTTCAAGGTTTTGGTGTAATATGAATTGGTTAGGAATTGGTTATCAATTGGTTCTGAATTCCCCCCAATGAATGAAATTGGCTTCTTATTTATAGAATTTTCCAAGGCCTAATTTTGAATATAATATGCAGATGAAATAAATCGTTTCTGCCAGATGTTGACATGTGTCCTATTTGATGACTTTTCTGATTTATTTTGATTTTTCGTTTAGTCACACGCTACGTGTAAAATTTATGTGACACGTGAGCGTTGAAATTGTAAATATTGGTCAACATTTATTTCACCGAAATTTCGATGTCTACAAATGCCCCCGCTTCAAGGCGCGTCGTATACATGTGCTTGTCGCATGTAGGAGATGCGTTTGAAGTCCCTTGATGTACACACTTTGTGTACATTTATATCATCTTTAATTGGCATTTTTGTGATGTTTTTGAATCAAACTAGTTGTGTTTTTACATTATTTTGTGCTAGTGTGCAGCCAAGTGTGTTTTAGGATCAATTGGATTGCAAATGATGTAAAATCACCCCTTTTTGGTAGCTGAGCATTATCCCAAACGTGGAGAAGGTTCTTGAGGAGTCAATTTGAAGTCTCAAATGAGGATTTTAGAAGTTACTTGGCTGCATGGAATTTCAGGATCACATTTGGAAGTGTAAAGTGGCATTCGGCCATATTGGGTGAGACAAGACAAGGCAAAAACATTGGAATTAACTTAGGTGGTTCCAAAACATGCAATCACATGCATGTTCACAATTTGTGCCGTGCCTTCCATTTCCTTTAAACATCAAAACATGCAATCACATGCATGTGTTCAAACTTGCCGTGCATTGCCTTACCCTTTCCAACTCCCTTTTGCAGCAATGCATGTGTCTTCATTAATCTAAGTCATTCAGCCACCTTTGCACATCCAAACCAAGCCATGCCGTGCTTTTCTTTCCCTTTCCAGCATGTGGAAAACAATTTCTGGTTGTCCACTGCACATTGCAGCCATTGCACATGCCTCTTGAATTAAATAAGTCCTACACATGCTTGTGTTTCAACATGCCGTGCCTTACCACCTCAGAAATCACTTCAATTCATCATCATTTCAGATTGGCAGATCCATTACTCTAATTCCAGCTGCATGTTCTCATTAGGACTTCAATTTAAAAGTCCATGCAATCTCACTTCAAGCTCTCTCGGTCACACCCTCATTCACACACCAAGAAACTCCATCTTGTGTCCATTCTCTATCCCATCCGCAACACCACCATTCACTCACTTAGCCATCCAAATTTCTGACCACCCTCTCTTCCATTCAAACAAACCACCCATCCACAAGCTGCTCATCTTTCATGTTGCATCACATTTGGAGAATCAAGACCGAAGGCTACACTTAAAGGATTTCAACATCAGTTTTGCTTCAAGGGTTCCTTCTTCTCAATTCTATGTTCATTCATGTTATGTATTTCTATGTTAAAACGTTTGTAAACATGAAATGTAACTAATCTCCTCTTAGGGATTCGATGTAGCCTAGCAAGAAAACCATGTAGTTAACTCATAATGCTCATTTGATCCTTCTATTTCTTGTTTCATTCTCTGATTTTATTGTGACTTTGTGTGTTGATTTTAATGCTTGATCACCACTTGAATTAACCACAGGTTGTGTAGCCAAAATTAGAAGCACACATCATGCATAATTTTGGCAGATTTGGGAGTGAAGGAAGGGGATGTTTGGCAAACATCATGCCGTGTGTCCCCTTTGGTTTTGTGAAAGTTTCATATGTATAAAACATCCTTGGTTGAGAACCAAAGTTGCACATCACAATTTGGTTCTTGACTAGGATGATTTGATCAAATCCACACATCATATGGTTGATCATATCTAAGTGAAACAAACTCAAGAAATAGGTGAATGAATGAGCATAAACTGATTTAACAAACATGGGATTAATTTAGCTATGGTGAAACCGAATCCCTAGTTCCATATCCATTGGTTTTATTCCATTTTATTACTTGTTGATTCATTACTTGTGTTATCATCATTCTTGTGAGTTTTTAAGTTACAACAACAAATCTGTCTAAAGTTGCCTAGTTTAGTCATTTAATATGGTTCTTGCAAAACAAGTGATTATATAGGTCCAATTAGTCCCTGTGGATTCGACACCCTTACTTGTGCTATTATACTCAATATGTTTTAGCATTAGGAAGGTTTAAAACATATCATCAACAAAAATGGCGCCGTTGCCGGGGACTGATTTCAGTCCCTTGTAATTGCTTGTTTAGTTATGAACCCTTGTTATTTTTATTTTAAGTAGAGTGCTAATTTATATTCAAACTTATTTGTTTTGTTTTCAGGAAGTTTATGTCAAATAGACTTGTTGAGTTAGGCCAAAGAATTGAACGGTTAAAGAGCAATACTTTTGACAACTTTGTGCCAACAAATTCACCCAATTTCCGTGAAGAAGAGGAAGGGAATTCGCCTAGTTCAACAAGTGAAGGATCTAAGCACATTAATTGGGAAAGAGAAGAAGAGATGGCGGACAACCAAGATGAACTTCGAGCTTTGGAGGACTTTGCTCAACCAATCATACCAAATTCTCCTTCATGCATCTTGCTGCCCACCGAAGCTAGAAACTATGATCTTAAATCTTCACATTTTCATATGCTTCCCTCGTTTTATGGCTTACCTAATGAAGATCCTTTAGCTCATGTGAAAGAATTCTATAATGTTGTGAGTGGTTTACCTTTGCAGGGAGTAAGTGAAGCAAATTTGAGGATGAGAGTATTCCCTTACACATTGAAAGATAGGGCCAAGAGTTGGTTGATGACTCTAGCACCGGGTTCCCTCATCACTTGGGATGCCGTGGCTAAGAAGTTCTTGGAGAAGTTCTTCTCCACTCAAAAGACAGCCACATTAAGGGGACAAATCTTCAATTTCAAACAAGATGATGGAGAACCTTTCAATGAGTGTTGGGAGCGTTTTAAAGGCCTTTTGTTGCAATGTCCACACCATGGGTTACCTTTTCATTTACAAATGCAAATTTTCTATGATGGACTAACCCAAACATGTCAATCAACTGTTGATAATGCAGCAGGTGGAGCTTTGAAGAAAAAGAATGCTCAAGAGTCATATAACATTTATGAGATGTTGGGGTCTAATGCTCAACACAAAGATCTAAGGGGTAAGAAAGTTGGAGTGTATGAAACAAATTCTAATCATGAACTTTCCTTGCAGGTAGCTAACCTAGAGAAGAAGCTTGAAGCCGTGCTCAACATGGTGCCAAAAGCAAATGAGGTGTGTGCCATTTGCAACATACCAAACCACCTTACTCATCAATGTCCATCTAGGGAAGCCTACCCCGAATTTGTCCAAGAACAAGTGAACCTCATGAATTCTTACAATCAAAGGCCAAGGAATGATGTGTATTCAAACACATATAACCCAAGTTGGAGAGATCATCCCAATCTTTCATGGAGGAACAACAATCAAAATCAAAATCAATTCCAAAACTTCCAACCAAAACCGGCCACTACACTTGAGGATACGGTTAAGTTGTTAGCTCAAAACACCTTGCAATTCCAACAAGCTACCAATAGCACTTTCCAACAACATTCGGCTGCCCTAACCAAAATGGAGACACAATTGGGACAGATTGCGGATGCCTTGAACCAAAGAGAAGTTGGAAAGTTTCCAAGCCAACCCGTGATGCTTCAAAGGAACCAAGAGCAAGCCAAAGCAATCACTACACTTAGAAGTGGTAAGGTTATCAATAATAGAGTTGGTAATGAAGTTACTAATGAATTTGATCATGTGAATGCAGGGGTTACTCAAGGAGAAAATGAGAAACCAAATGAGGAACCAAGCCCTGCCAATTCCTCATTTGAAGCACCAAATCTTCACAAGGCCGAGAAGCCTTATACTCCACCAATACCATTCCCTGGAAGACTTGCCAAAAGCAAGCAGGATAAGTCATTTAAGGACATTTTTGATATTCTAAGTAAAGTGAATGTTAACTTACCTTTGCTTGATGTCATTAGGAACATGCCAGCTTATGGGAAATTCTTCAAAGAGTTAAACAACTACAAAAGGAAGTATGGACCACATGAGAAGGTAGTGGTGTCTGAGAATGTAAGTGCAGTGTTGCAAAGAAAACTTCCACCAAAGCTCAAAGATCCAGGGAGTTTCTCTATCAACATTACTATAGGAGAAAATAAAGTTGAAAAAGCTATGCTTGATTTGGGTGCTAGCATCAATTTAATGCCTTATTCTGTGTACCTTCAACTAGGTTTGGGGGAATTGAAAGCCACCACCATTTCATTACAACTTGCAGACAGATCCGTGAAGTATCCAAGAGGTATGGTAGAGGATATTCTAGTTCAAATTGATAAACTAATCTTGCCTGCGGATTTTGTAGTGTTGTACATGGAAGAAGCTCCTATACATGATAGAGAGTTGCCTATTTTGCTTGGAAGACCATTCATGGCCACGGCCAAGACTATCATTGATGTGCAAAATGGACTCCTCACTATGACAGTGCTAGGAGAGACCGTGCAATTTAAAGTGTTTGAGTCTCTTTCTCATCCTTCCTCATCTCTTGAGTGCTATGCCATTGATGTGCTTGATTCACTTGTTTTCTCTAAGTTCTTGCAGGCACAATCTAGTGAACCATTACAAACTGTTTTGACTCAATCTCAAGATGAGTTTGATGAAGAAGATGCACTCATGAAAGTAGTAGCTGCCTTGGAAGCATTGGCACCGTATCCTTTAAATGTTTCACCTCTTGTAGAGCATTTAGAACCACCTAGGTCACATTTAATTCCTTCCATTGTTAAGGCACCAAAACTTGAACTTAAACCACTTCCACCACATCTTAAATATGCATATCTAGCTGAATTTGAAACTCTTCCAGTTATCATAGCTTCTGACCTAAATCCAAATGAAGAAGATAAGCTAATGAGAGTGTTAAAAGAGTCTAAATCAGCTATTGGATGGTCTATTGCAGATATCAAGGGAATAAGCCCTACCATGTGCATGCATAGGATTCTTTTGGAGGATGGATCAAAGACAACCCGTGAACCACAAAGAAGACTCAATCCACACATGAAGGAAGTGGTGAGGAGTGAAGTGTTGAAGTTGTTAGATGTGGGAATCATATATCCCATTTCTGATAGCAAATGGGTGAGTGCTATTCAGGTGGTACCCAAGAAGGTGGGAATCACAGTGATGACAAATGAAAACAAAGAGCTTGTGCCCACAAAGCCCACGGCCAGTTGGCGTGTTTGCACTGATTACAGGAAGTTGAATTCTAGCACTAGAAAAGATTACTTTCCTATGCCTTTCATAGATCAAATGCTTGAGAGATTGGCAGGTTACTCACATTATTGTTTTCTGGATGGTTACTCAGGTTACAATCAAATTGCAATTGCTCCAGAGGATCAAGAGAAAACTACCTTTACTTGCCCCTTTGGCACATTTGCATATAGGAGAATGCCATTTGGACTTTGCAATGCTCCAGCAACTTTCCAAAGATGTATGTTGGCCATCTTTTCTGACATGGTAGAAAGATTCATTGAGGTATTTATGGATGACTTTTCAGTGTTTGGTTCTTCTTTTCACGAATGTCTTAACCATCTCTCTTTAGTAATTCAAAGATGTCAGGAAACAAATTTGGTTCTCAATTGGGAAAAATGCCAATTCATGGTGAAACAAGGAATTGTGTTGGGACATGTGATCTCTAGCAAAGGAATGGAGGTGGACAAAGCCAAAATTGACATAATCACCAAGATGGCACCTCCCACAACCGTGAAGGGAGTGAGAAGTTTTTTGGGACATGCGGGTTTTTATCGACGTTTCATTAAGAACTTTTCAATGATCACTCGTCCATTATGCAATCTATTAGCTAAAGATGTTGCATTTCATTTTGATACAGCTTGTATGGATGCATTAAAAACTTTGAAACAGGAATTAACCTCAGCCCCAATTATTATGGCACCAGATTGGTCTTTACCTTTTGAATTAATGTGTGATGCCTCTGACTATGCTATTGGTGCAGTTTTAGGGCAAAGGGTGAACAAACTTCCACACGTGATCTACTATGCAAGTCGGACTCTAAATGATGCTCAACTTAACTATTCCACAACTGAAAAGGAGTTGCTTGCTATTGTTTTTGCTTTAGAGAAGTTTCGGTCATACCTTGTGGGATCTAAAGTTATTGTGTTTTCTGATCATGCAGCCCTTAGGTATTTGATGACAAAGAAGGATGCTAAACCACGCTTAATTAGATGGATACTCTTACTACAAGAGTTTGACTTGGAGGTTCGAGATAAAAAGGGAAGTGATAATGTTGTGGCTGACCACTTGTCAAGACTTAATGAGAACCATAGAGTTGCACAACCTTTGCCTCTAAATGAATCATTTCCAGATGAACAACTCCTTGTTGTTCAAGAAAAAGAACCGTGGTATGCTGATTTCGTTAATTATCTTGCTTGTGGTGTAATGAGAAATGACATTTCTTTTCAGGAAAGAAAAAAGTTCCTTGCCATGGTCAAGCACTACGTTTGGGACGAACCATATTTGTTTAAATATTGCCCTGATCAAATCATTAGGAGATGTGTCCCAGAGAGTGAACAACAAAGCATTCTAACGTTCAGTCATACATTGGCATGTGGCGGACATTTTGGTGCCAAAAAGACATCTCTTAAAGTTTTACAATCTGGTTTCTTTTGGCCTACTTTATTCAAAGATGCTTTTGATTTTTGTTCTAATTGTGATAGGTGCCAAAAGATGGGGAACATTAGCCGAAGAAATGAGATGCCATTGAACAACATTTTGGTGGTAGAGCTTTTTGATGTTTGGGGAATCGACTTCATGGGACCATTTCCATCATCTTTTGGCTACTTATACATATTAGTGGCAGTTGATTATGTATCCAAATGGGTTGAAGCCATTGCTACAAGAACTAATGATCATAAGGTTGTTTTGCACTTTATTAAAGATGTGATTTTTTGTAGGTTTGGAACGCCAAGAGCTATTATTAGTGATGGTGGTAGCCATTTCTGCAACAAACCCTTTGAATCATTGATGAAGAAGTACAACATCAACCACAAAGTGGCAACCCCGTACCATCCTCAAACCTCAGGACAAGTGGAGATTAGCAATAGGGAGATTAAAAACATTTTGATGAAGACTGTGAGCCCCACAAGGAAGGATTGGTCGTTGAGGTTGAATGATGCACTTTGGGCGTATAGAACAGCGTACAAGACCCCCATTGGCATGAGTCCTTATCGTCTTGTGTTTGGGAAAGCTTGTCATTTGCCAATGGAGCTTGAACACCGAGCATATTGGGCCATTAAGAAGTTCAACTTTGGTTACAAGGATGCTGGAATAGCAAGGAAGCTCCAACTTAATGAGTTGGAAGAGCTCAGAAATGAGGCATATGAAAATGCCAAAATTTACAAGGAAAGGACTAAGCTCTATCATGACAAAGCCATCCTAAGGAAGGAGTTTCACCAAGGTATGAAAGTACTTTTGTATGACTCACGTTTGAGACTTTTTCCAGGTAAATTGAAGTCTAGATGGGTAGGACCATTCAAAGTGTTGCAAACATTTCCCCACGGAGCTGTGGCGATAGAGAACATGAAGAATCGCACCTCTTTCAAAGTCAATGGACAGCGATTGAAACCATATTTGCAACAAGAGGAGGAAGGGCAAGTGTATCAAATTGTCGATTTTCTTGAGTTTACAACACCATGAACAAGTTCCATGTCTTGCCTAGACATTAAATAAAGCGCTTGCTAGGAGGCAACCTAGTGTGGTTTGTATTCTATCTTCATGTTGTGTTTATGTTGTTACCATTCCATATTATTTACCTACTTGAATTGCATACAATTTTAAGCATCGAGGACAATGCTTACAATAGGTTTGGGGGTATTTTGGGATGGAAGGTTTGTTTTTGTGTTTGTTTTGGTTAAGTGTGTTTTTGCTTACTAATTCGAATGCTTATGAGGACTATGTTTGCAAACAAACTTTTGGGTTGCTATAAAAAATTTTTTGTATCTTGTGTCTTGTATAAAGATGTAATTCTTGGAGATATGATGATAGAGGTACCATACTCAAATTCTGGAAGAAGAATAGTGGAGACTACCCTAGTGAGTTATTTTGAGCTTAATTGCTTCTTTTAGAGGGTTTAAAGTGTTTCAACTCCTATCTTTTTCTTTCAATTTCACTTTAAATGATCTCATTACTTCTATTTTGTTTGGATGCTAAGAATTACTCTATTTTGCAGATACCATGTGTTTGGTATCATTCATGAATGAACTCAACGAAATGATGTTAGGCTATGCATGTTTTAACTACTAAAAGGCTTAAATCCTATCCCTTTGTGTGCTCCATTCACCATTGTTGCAGCCAAACACTTTAGCCTAATTCTTTCATCACCCGCACCATACTCTACCCATTCTAGCTCAATATAAATCATACCTTATAGTTTGGGGAATACCAATTTGATGAAAGCTTAAGGTAAATTGAGTGAGAGATCAAGATTGCGGCGTGTACCGAGGGCACCTTTGTGAAAGTTGTTTCTAAGCATAAAAGTTATAAAAAAAAAAAAGAATCAAAGTGGATACAAGTTCCAAATCTCCTCTTTATAAGGTTTAGGGCCTGGACGCCAAAAGCAAAAGAAGAAAGAAGGCAAATGCAAGTGAAGAGCATGATCCTCAAGGACACTTTGGTATACCCCAAGCTTTAGTATTTCATATCCCTTCTTTCTTAACCTTTAACCTAAGCCTTACATTACAATCTTGAGAAAGACCTAGCTGATCATTGAGGATGTATTCATGGGTGATGGTAAGTGTATGTTATTTTTATTCTTAGCATTTGATTCATTTCATGAGATCTACTCAGAAATTGTGCTTCCATTTCGGATTTCATATGTGAGAATTTTGATTGCCTTTACATAATTTCACTCATATATATTGTGAAGAGACTGAACCTTAGGATCTGAGTGAGAAATTGAGTGGAAACTGTGAGGAGTAGAGTTGAGGCGATTTCTTTCTTAAGCATTTGGGTATGGTGGCCTTGAAGTTGTAAGACATGGAGAAATATCTTTATACATCACAATTGATATAATTCTTTGGAGTAGAAAACTTTTGAGTTTGGTTGTATGACAAAGTTTTCTTTGGTTCTTATTATTTGGTGCAAAGCATGTTTTAATCAACATACATGAATGTTTTGTGTGTTGTGTGTGTTTTAGTTTTAAGTTTGCTCGTGGACTAGCAAAAACCAGGTTTGGGGGTATTTGATGTACACACTTTGTGTACATTTATATCATCTTTAATTGGCATTTTTGTGATGTTTTTGAATCAAACTAGTTGTGTTTTTACATTATTTTGTGCTAGTGTGCAGCCAAGTGTGTTTTAGGATCAATTGGATTGCAAATGATGTAAAATCACCCCTTTTTGGTAGCTGAGCATTATCCCAAACGTGGAGAAGGTTCTTGAGGAGTCAATTTGAAGTCTCAAATGAGGATTTTAGAAGTTACTTGGCTGCATGGAATTTCAGGATCACATTTGGAAGTGTAAAGTGGCATTCGGCCATATTGGGTGAGACAAGACAAGGCAAAAACATTGGAATTAACTTAGGTGGTTCCAAAACATGCAATCACATGCATGTTCACAATTTGTGCCGTGCCTTCCATTTCCTTTAAACATCAAAACATGCAATCACATGCATGTGTTCAAACTTGCCGTGCATTGCCTTACCCTTTCCAACTCCCTTTTGCAGCAATGCATGTGTCTTCATTAATCTAAGTCATTCAGCCACCTTTGCACATCCAAACCAAGCCATGCCGTGCTTTTCTTTCCCTTTCCAGCATGTGGAAAACAATTTCTGGTTGTCCACTGCACATTGCAGCCATTGCACATGCCTCTTGAATTAAATAAGTCCTACACATGCTTGTGTTTCAACATGCCGTGCCTTACCACCTCAGAAATCACTTCAATTCATCATCATTTCAGATTGGCAGATCCATTACTCTAATTCCAGCTGCATGTTCTCATTAGGACTTCAATTTAAAAGTCCATGCAATCTCACTTCAAGCTCTCTCGGTCACACCCTCATTCACACACCAAGAAACTCCATCTTGTGTCCATTCTCTATCCCATCCGCAACACCACCATTCACTCACTTAGCCATCCAAATTTCTGACCACCCTCTCTTCCATTCAAACAAACCACCCATCCACAAGCTGCTCATCTTTCATGTTGCATCACATTTGGAGAATCAAGACCGAAGGCTACACTTAAAGGATTTCAACATCAGTTTTGCTTCAAGGGTTCCTTCTTCTCAATTCTATGTTCATTCATGTTATGTATTTCTATGTTAAAACGTTTGTAAACATGAAATGTAACTAATCTCCTCTTAGGGATTCGATGTAGCCTAGCAAGAAAACCATGTAGTTAACTCATAATGCTCATTTGATCCTTCTATTTCTTGTTTCATTCTCTGATTTTATTGTGACTTTGTGTGTTGATTTTAATGCTTGATCACCACTTGAATTAACCACAGGTTGTGTAGCCAAAATTAGAAGCACACATCATGCATAATTTTGGCAGATTTGGGAGTGAAGGAAGGGGATGTTTGGCAAACATCATGCCGTGTGTCCCCTTTGGTTTTGTGAAAGTTTCATATGTATAAAACATCCTTGGTTGAGAACCAAAGTTGCACATCACAATTTGGTTCTTGACTAGGATGATTTGATCAAATCCACACATCATATGGTTGATCATATCTAAGTGAAACAAACTCAAGAAATAGGTGAATGAATGAGCATAAACTGATTTAACAAACATGGGATTAATTTAGCTATGGTGAAACCGAATCCCTAGTTCCATATCCATTGGTTTTATTCCATTTTATTACTTGTTGATTCATTACTTGTGTTATCATCATTCTTGTGAGTTTTTAAGTTACAACAACAAATCTGTCTAAAGTTGCCTAGTTTAGTCATTTAATATGGTTCTTGCAAAACAAGTGATTATATAGGTCCAATTAGTCCCTGTGGATTCGACACCCTTACTTGTGCTATTATACTCAATATGTTTTAGCATTAGGAAGGTTTAAAACATATCATCAACATCCCTTAATGTAGATGTCGATCCAAGGGCCATCGAGGCTTGATCTAGTATTGGGCTGGAGATTTCTTCAAGGCCGTTGAGGCTTGATCTTGAATTGGGCTTGAGATTTCTTGAAGGGCCGTTAAGGCTTGATCTTGAATTAGGTTGAAAGTTTCTTCAAAGGCCGTTGAGGCTTATTCTTGAACTTTGTTTGAAATTTCTTCAAGGGTCGTCGAGGCTTGATCTTGAAGGTTGAAATTGGACCACAAGGAGCTTCGTGTGGTAGATGATCTTTGGCTTTGGTAGTGGATGAATTGGCACGTATTTGTTTTTGTGCTTGTTGACTTTCCACAGCTTTGATCTTGAACTGGGTTGGAGGATTTTCTGGATTTCTCCAATTGTTGACTTTCCATAGCTTATTCTTGAACTGGATTTGATTCAAGGGTGGTGGACGCTTGATCTTGAATCGGACTTGTGATTTCCTCAAGGGTCGTCGAGGGTTGATCTTGAATTTGGCTGGAGATTTCTTCAAGGGCCGTTGAGGCTTGATTCTTAAAGGTTGACTCGAACACATGGCAAGTAAGCACGAGGTGAAGGTGACGACTTGTTGCTTTGTTCAATCTTTCTAATTCACACCTGAGCAGTTTGGTTAACGGTATGATCTTCAAGATTGATGGGCTCTTATTCCAGTTGGTGACTTGATCTTTAAGGATTTGACTCAAGGGTGGTGAATCGGCACGTGCTTTGTTACGCTTGTCTCCACATGCTTCGAGGTATCATTTTCACTTCCTGTATCTGTTCCCCAAGCAGATGTGGCACCTTCTCGAGTTCCTCAACTCAGACTCCTTCTGCTGAGTTGACTGTGCAAACTACATTCTTCTCTGCTTGTTTCTTCTACACGTTGTCTCCACATGCTGCAAGGTATCATTTTCACTTGCCTTATCTATTCTCCAGGCAGATGTGGCAGCTTCTCTGGAAGTATAGCAGCAGTGGAAGACGAGTACTCGAGAGCAATACCATGTAAGCAACCAGGCAAAGGTTCTAGGTAGTCGATTCCTTACCTGAGTTTGAGTGGAGGTTCTGACATATTGCTTTCTTTATCCTTGTCTTTGCAGGTAAGAACAAGGACAAAGGAAAGGATATGGAGAACGCATGATATGAGATACTCTTGCTTTCTACCCTGGTGATATGTGATATTTTTGCTTTGGTATCATTTGTTTGCAGAGGTACCCTAAGGAATAAGGAACACTGAGTGACTCGAGAGGCTTCATTGGGAAGGTATTCTTGGAGATGAAGAAAGGTTATGGAGGGTAAATGTCGACATTTATACGAATTAATAACCAGTACTATTCTTTCACTCTTGTCGGCAACCGTTGGATGATTGAACAGTAAACTTCACGTGCTTTCTACTTCACCAGAAATCTTCGACAAATTGCCCGTGATTTGTGCAAAGCTGAGTGTGTATGTGACAGATACTGACACATCTGGAAAAGCAGATGCCTCTTCGATATCTAAACTCGGCGCTTCGACAAACTGCCTGTGATTTCCGCAAAGCCGAGTGTGCATGTGACAAGTGCGGACAAATCTAGAAAAGAAGATTGGCTCGTGGTTTCTGAACAAGCCCAGCTTTTGAGAAAGCTAGCGCCTCTTTGATTTCTGAGTTTGCCTCTTCGATCTCTGAAATCCCGTCGAGTGCTGATTTTTATAGAGGTACGTAGGACGTTTCAAAGAACACTTGAATTTCTGCATGTAGAAACTCCCTTCTTGCACTTCTACGATCTTGACTTACCCGACCTCTTCTTTCTTTCAACACCTCTGAAAATGTCTGGCCCTTCCGACCGTCATTTTGACTTGAACCTTGGTGAAAAGGCAGTCCCACCTTCTCCAGACAACATATGGCGCCCATCCTTCATATCCCTTACTGGTCCTCTTACCGTTGGGGATTCAGTGATGAAGAATGATCTGACCGCTGCGGTGGTGGCCCGGAACCTTGTCATTCCCAAAGATAACAGACTACTTTCCAAACGGTCTGATGAGTTGGCTGTTAAGGATTCTCTGGCTCTCAGTGTGCAGTGTGCAGGTTCTGTGTCTAATATGGCCCAACGTCTATTTGCTCGAACCCGTCAAGTTGAATCATTGGCGGCTGAAGTGATGAGTCTCAAACAGGAGATTAGAGGGCTCAAGCATAAGAATAAACAGTTGCATAGGCTCGCACATAACTATGCTACAAACATGAAGAGGAAGATTGACCAGATGCAGGAATCTGATGGTCAGATTTTACTTGATCATCAGAGGTTTGTGGGTTTGTTCCGAAAACAGTTACCTTCATCTTCTGGGGCTGTACCGCGTAATGAAGCTCCAAATGATCAACCTCCGGCTCCTCTTCTTCCTAGAGTTCCGTCGAGTGATGAGGTTTCACACGAGCAAACTTCGTGTAGGCTCCCTCCTGTTTACTCTTTTTTTTTTCTTTTTTTTTTGTCTTTTTTTTTTACTGATATAAAATGTACATTTCTGTAAATTTTCAAAGAAATCAATAAATGAGGTTTTTTTTCATTCTATATATATATATATATATATCTATTTTCTTTTCTTTTCTTGCACATGGTGTCAGATGGACCACCACATTCATTTCCCATTTTTTTTAATCATGCACCCACTATCCTTTTTTTCATATGGTGCCAAACACACCATGTTCCCTCATCATCATTTTTATTATTTTATTATTTTATTTTATTTTTCTTTAATCACGGTGCAGTGTTCCACCATATTTTTTTTTTTATTTTTTTTTACTTTTGTATAAATTTGGATGACGGGTTGAGGAATTTGCAGGGAAGGACGAAGATAGGCGGAGAGCTGGGGTCAAGCTTGGTGGTAGTGCAACGTGTCGAGCTTCGTGACGGGCTAGTCGTTTAACGGCGGTCACTGAAGTTCTTCGCCAATCCGAAGGTAGCAGCAGAGGCACCGAGCACAACCTTCGAGCACAGCCACCAAGCGTAACCAAGCACAACCACTGAGCATAAACACCAGACTCCGCCTCGTCAATTCTCGAGCTCTTCGACTCCAGCTGGCCTCTCCACTTTCACAACGGCAGTCATCACCGTAGTATGCATCCATCTCCCACTTTTCAAGCGCATCTGTTGCTGCAGAGATGGTAAGGATGAACTCGAAGGGAATTTCTCAAGACACCCCCACTTCCCCTGGTGGACACGCAGCTGTTGCGATGGGTGCGATCTCTGCTTTAGACTCTTGCAAAATTGACCGGAGTTGCTCATCCGTCTTCCTCAACGTCTTCTGGTTTCTTAGGTGCTTGTGCTGCCGGTCAATGGAAGTACCAATTTCCCCAAGTTCCTGAAGAATACGACTTGTGTCATGCTCGAAAACATCATTGGAAACGGAGGAATCGTAAAGACGACTGCATTGATCCAGTCGCTGGCTTTCATCCCTATACCCCAGTATCCGTTCCTCAATCTGCAGAAGAATTTTTTTCTGGGAATCCAGATAGAGATCTGCCCACTTGGTACCATAACTCACCGGAGTCTTGTCGTTCGTAAACAAATACAATTGCCACTGTTGTTGCTGAATAAGGGCTTAAGCTTGAAGTGAATTTGATGGTGGATTAGACGGGAGATTTGCAGGAGGAGGCGGCTGTCAAGCTGGAGGGAGACGCCACGTTGATTTTCAAAGGCAAGCATATTGGTCTCGAAGAAGAAGAGGGAATTGTTATGGCCTTCAGGAACCAAACAAAGTAGGAGTAGAGATTCTCAGTGGCATTCCAGGCTGATCGATTTAAGATCGTATCAAAGTGCGAGCTTCATGACTGAGTCAAAGCGGGAGAAAATAGCAAACGGAAATGGAGGAGCTTTATGGTGACGAGTGACCTGCAGCAGGTGTCGTAGATGGTGTTGGCTCGAAAATTGAATATGATGTGACTGAACTCGAAAATTGAATATTTGAGCTGCCTACGTACCCCTCCAAATAAGAGATCAAGTCATGAAGTAGTTCAACTACATTTTTTTTTGGTGTCGTACGCAGTTTATGCTCTTACGGGCCAGGAGCGATTGGTGTCGTTTGCAGTTTCAACTCGTGTAGACAAGGAGCATTTGGTGTTGCCTTTTATACTCGTACAGACCAGGAGCTTTGAGCCATGCAGTTTAGACTCATGCGGGCGAGGAGAAATGGTGAATTTGTCAAGCAATTTTGGAGAGGCGTTCCTTACAATCTTCATAGCAAGGAGCCTTAACCGAGTGATTGAAGAAGTCTTCAGGCAAGAAATCGTGCATTGTGATGGGGACGAACGATCTTCGTGTCGAAGTTTCATCATCCTCAACACTTTCATGTAGCTTTGAAGGTTGACAAGAGCTGTTTTGCCCCATTTCCGATTGGCGAACTTCTGGATGCAACGTAGGTTTCATGTGCAATTTCTTCGGAGCGACATGAGTCCATCCTTTAACTTCGCTTAAGTTGGAGCATGCCCCCAGCGGTTGAGGTGAAAACTTTGAGTTGGAAGAGCCAGAAGTGATGGTGGTATAGTTTGACTTCACCACATCGTCAAGATCTAGCTCAATGATTCCTTTATGAGCCAGCTTCATGATGAGATCTTTCAGTACGAAGCACATTTCCATTGGATGACTTATGAAACGGTGGAATTTACAGTACCTTGGACTGTCAGTACGATTCATCTCTTCTTGCCGTCTGCACTTAGGAAAGTCGATCACCTTTTTGTCAAGCAAGTCTTTTAACATGGCAACCACATCAGAGTCGGGGAATGGACAAGCTCCTTCAAAGTACGTCTACGCATCTCTTGATCACGAAAAGCTTTTGCTTGAATCGCCTTGCCTCATGTAGAGATCTTGACAGGAGCTGTGTTGACCGTCATTACTTTCTTGGTGGATTTCCACGCAGCCTTCTCCACCTTTGTCCCAAGAACTTTGTCGTTCTTGTAGTCGGTGATCGGTTCTTTCATCCTATGATGGGCGATGCTCAACTCTATGTCATGGGCGTGGGTGGCTAACTTCTCAAAGGTCCGTGGTTTGATGCCTTGAAGGATGTAGTGTAATCCCCACTGCATGCCTTGAAAACACATCTCGATCGAGGAAGTCTCTGAAAGTTTGTCTTTGCAGTCAAGACTTAGAGTGCGCCTGTTGAGAAAAAATTGTACAAAATATGTAAACAAATAATTTCACTCGACACAATTTCACCGTCGTTCATTTTTTCGAAGAGGGTTTTATTAATTCGAGTTCGACCCATTCTAGGCTATGCACCTATTAATTACAACCTTTCTTTTGGGAAAGGAATACCCTTTGATTCCAATTCAAATAAAATGTAACTTGAGGATGTTGGTGTTTGTTTGTTTTTGTGACTGCATCTAGGTCGAATCCTAGATTGCCTATGTACCCTCTTGAGGGATCAAGTCATTCGTAGTTCATGATGTATTTGTTGGAGTTTAATGCCTTGTGCAGTTTTAGCTCATGCGGGCAAGGAGCAACTGATGCCTTATGCAGTTTTAGCTCATGCAGGCGAGGACTTTAAGCCATTGGAGCTTTAAATTCGGCTTCATGCCATTTAAATTTTGATGTGGCTTCGTGCCATTTGTAATGTGAAACGGCTTTGTACCATTTGAAGCGGCTTCGTGTCATTCGTAATTTGAACCGGCTCTCTTCTCTTTTACTCTTCGTAAAATTCGTAATTACTTGGTCAAAGTAATAGAAGTGAATTTAGTTTATACAAACCAGGGATTCGTCTTGATTTCACGGTTGCATCTATAATTTAATATCAGACTGCCTACGTATCCTTAACGGAATCAAACCGGCGTAGTTCATAATGCTTGATTTGGGTTTGCATTCTTGTGTTCAGACTTGGAAAAAATGAGAAGTCAATTGGGTATTCAGACTTATTTGAAACCCATACATGACCTTTGGTTATATTCAATAAATCTTTGTGAAATGGGACTTTATCTTTGCTTGACTTTTTCTCATGGTTTTGTAGCAACTCCATCCTATTTGAAATAGGACTTTTCGAAACTTTAAAAGAATGAAAGGCCGGACCCCCCCTCTTTTTTTTTTAACTTTGCTTTTGAATTTTCAAACCCATTTGTCATGGGATTTTAAACCCATTTAATCCAAGACCCAAGTTTTTCTTTTAATCTGACAACAGGCTTTGCACTTTTCTTTATTTGACTTAAAGGTCTCCAAGTTCCAAATGGGACTTCTAATTTCAATGGAGCTCCCTTTTCTTCACGTGAGTATTCCCACGTGAGGTACAATTTGCTTTTGTTTTTGTGACTGAGACTTGAAGTAAAAGTAAGACTTCAATATTTCTGACAAAGGCTTCAATATTTCTGACAGCCATGCTGTTTTTTTTTTTTTTATGTGACTTTTAAAGCTTCCAAGTTCCAATAGGACTTGAAAGTTCAACAACTACTCTTCCCCTCCACGTGAGCAAACTCCACGTGAGGTGCTCAGTTCAAAGTGGAACGAGATTTGCCTTTCCCTTGATTAGAAAGTGGGACTCCAAGTCTATCCCACGTGAGATGCATAGGTTAAACCCATTTAGAGAATTTCTTTTTGGCCTCTTGATGTTTCAGCCCCATTAAAAAAATGGATCTTTGAACCCATTTGACTAACAGCAAGTCTTCACGTGGCATCAGGAAATAACCAAGTCATACTTAGCTTTATAAAGGTATCTGGAACACTTTTCTTCCTTTAGAGTTTTTAAACTCATTGTATATACTTTTCCTTCCTTGTGCAGAGAACATACATGAAATTGGAATAAATGCAGTCGCCCATCTTGCTGTTTTTCTTCACATTTCTCAAGCAGAAGACCTCTTCGATTTTTCCAGAAGCAGAGAGTGCTATAGTATCGTCATCTCGAGTACTGCACAAAAACTTTTCTTGATGAAAACTTACTTATTTCCTTTACTTTTGATTTGGAGCTTCTATCAATCCATTTCAATCTCATCTTTTCTTTGTGTTTGTGTCAAATTTCCCAGCAACTTTGAAGATAATTTCCTATTTTTATTCCCTGCCGTAGCTTTCTTTTTGCAGACTTTACAATCTCTATTTTTCCTTCTCTTCCAGGTTTGATTGGAACTTCACGGGGTGGTTTAAACCACCCCGAAGAAATTCATGGGACTAACTGTAGCGGCACAAACTGGTCATTTTTCTTTTCTTCTTGGCGTGGACGAACTTACTGGGCAGAGATCATGGCATGGCTGTCTTCCGCTGCTTGTGACCCATGGAAATGGGGAGGTTGTTGCAGCTGTGTCCATCTTTGCGTTCCTAAAACCATCGTTGGGCACGGTGGGTTGATGACGAATGAACCGGTTTCGAAACCTCTTTGGACACCCAAGCAATTGTTTCTTTCTTTTGGCTGCATCCAATCACTGCATTTTGCTGAAATGTTCATTGGGTGTCACAGCGGCTACAAAGAGAAGTGGTGGTTTCATTGCGGTTTGTTGGGCTACAATTTTGGGAAGACGTTGGGGAATGGGATAGGTTGAAGAAGCAAAGTGCTTCTTTATTCCCTGCGAGACCGAGAGATACCAAACAAAGAAAAAATTTTAAGAAAGCTGGATTTTTACCTTTTGAATGCTTTGTTGGTTTTCCCTTTGCTTTCTTGCTTTGTTCTTCTTTGTCGTCCGTTCTTTAACGTCGTCTCTCAATTTCTGCAGAGTCTCTCCTCTTGTTTCCGTCTTCTTTCTTTCGTCCACTGCGACTAGTGCCTATTTATAGGCATCATAGGAAGCCTCGGGAACTTTTACGTGGGGAGATAGAGGCCATATCTTTCGCCACCCTCTCCCACTAACCGTGTAACCTCCCATGTCTTGCAGGAAACTTTCCACGTTTTGCAGAAGATGGGGAGTTTTGCTCCACGTTTTCTTCTCTTGTCGACTTGGATTTCCAAGTCTAAACAGATTTCATGTGAGCAGCATCTTTCTTTTGAAAAGTTTGTTTTCTGCAAACTTCTTTTTTTATTTTTTATTATATATATATTTTTATTTTTTTTTATTTATTTTTTGTTCAACAGCGCCATCGGTTGATGTAGTCCATGACTGCCTCATCTTTCCATTGCTTCGTACTTGTCAGCTCTAGCATGCTTACAGTGCGGCGGGTTCTGTATAAGCAGTTAAGGAATTCTCTTTCCAATTGCTCCCAGTTGTTGATAGACTCAGGCTCTATGTCCATGTACCACTCAAAGGAGTTTCCTTTCAGTGAGCGCACAAACTGCTTGGCGAGGTAATCTCCCTCCGTCCCCGCGTTGTTGCAAGTTTCGACGAAATGTGCAACGTGCTGCTTTGGGTTTCCTTTTCCATCAAACTGCATGACTTTGGTGGTTGATATCCCCTCGGCATCTTCAAGGCATCAATCTTCTTTGAATAAGGCTTCGAGTAAAACCCGGAGGTATTTGAGCTCCCTTCATACTGTGCCTTGACGATGCTGGTGGTCATCTCTTGCAACTGCTTGATGGATAGAGATCCCATGAGCATCACTGCTTGGTCTGGCTCCGGCTTCACATCGATTTTCTCCACTGAAGGCTTCTCTTCTTCGCCAGCTCCTCTCTTTAGTGGATCATCCTCTGGGTCGGGGTTCTTGCCGTCCTGTGGCTCCAGTCGGTTAACGAGTGCAGCAATTTCAAGTCTTTTTCTTCCACAATCTATGTTAGCCTTGCGATCGCTTCATTCATTTGAGCCAGTTGTTCTTCAATGGAGATAACGCCTATGGTCATGACTTGTGCAACCAATAGACATGACTTTCCTTTAAACATCCAGGATGCTGACAAAAAACGTCGTTGGCTGCTTTGGGATGTCATCTTGTGTGCCTCAGCAGCATGCTTCGGTGCCCTCAGCGAGGTCAGGTTAATGACAGACTCGCGTCTTTAATGCTCCCTTTGCTTATTTAGCGGTACCAACTTTGAAGCGCATGTTAAGGAGCTTTTGTGGCGCCAATGGATTGTCCGTTCGTGGCAAAAGTGCTCAGGATCCTTCCCTTGGTGGTTGTGAGAACGGCTTGTCCCTTGCTTGATGCCATTGATTTTGAGGTGTGATTAGATTTCTTGAACGGAGAAAGAGATGAGAGGTAAAGATTGTCCCACTGGGCGTGCCAAATTTGTAAACACAAAATTTTCCTGAAACGAAAGTGACAAGAACACATGTACAAAATAATATTTGTATTTGTGATTTAGGGGTTACAATCTCTCTCTAATTTGATCCTCTTATTCGATCTCCGTAAGGTGTTGATTTGTGGATGTGCGATTGATCCAGGGGCCGTCGAGGCTTGATCTTGGATGAACGGTTGAAAGTTTCTTCAAGGGCCGTTGAGGCTTGATCTTGAATGACGGTGATGAACGGATTTTCAAGGGCTTTTGGGCTTGATCTTGAAGAACAGTGATGAACATAACTTCAAGGCTTTTGGGCTTGATCTTGAAGAATTGTTGATGAACGGATCTTCAAGGGTCGTCGGAGCTTAATCTTGAATTGGTGGAAGTTCCTTTAAAGGGCCGTTGGGGCTTGATCTTGAAGGTGGATGATTGTTGATCCAAGGGCCGTCGGGGCTTGATCTTAAAGAACGATGAACGAAGAACGAAAAAGGTTTTCTTGATTCTTCAGGAACCTGGATGCTTGAGAGCTTTGGAGTTTCAGAGCTTCAGTGCTTCAAGGTGTTGGTGTAATATGAATTGGTTAGGAATTGGTTATCAATTGGTTCTAAATCCCCCCCCCCAATGAATGAAATTGGCTTCCTATTTATAGAATTTTCCAAGCCTAATTTTGAATATAATATGCGGATGAAATAAATCGTTTCTGCCAAGTGTTGACATGTGTCCTATTTGATGACTTTTCCGATTTATTTTGATTTTTCATTTAGTCACACGCTACGTGTAAAATTTATGTGACACGTGAGCGTTGAAATTGTAACTATTGGTCAACATTTATTTCACCGAAATTTCGATGTCTACACTTTCACCTCAAATTCTGATTTCAAGTGAGTGGCAGTCTTGTCAAGCTCTTCGGGAGTCCCAATGAGATTCATGTCAGCAACATAAACTGCAACGATCACAAATCTAGAACTTGACTTACTAGTAAACACACATGGCATACTTCATTGTTCACATAACCCTGACTTATCAAATACTCACTCAGACGGTTATACCATATTCGTCCGAATTGTTTCAATTTGTAGAATGATCTCCTCAGTCGAATCAAGAGGGAGTTATGTGAAATAGAACTATTTGATCCAGTCAATGTAAGTCATTCTGGAGCATTCATCTAGATTTTTGTATCAAGATCCCCATATAGATACGTAGTTACCACCCCATGAGCTGCATATTTAGATTTTCAGAAACTACCAAACTGATAAGGTAGCAAAATGTGATGACATCCATTACCGGAGAATATGTCTCCTCGTAATCAACCTTAGGGTGTTGAGAGAAGACCTCTGCTACGGGACGTGCCTTATATTGCACTATTTCATTCTTCTTATTATTCTTTCTTAAGAAAACCAACTTATAGCTAATGGCTTCACATGTAGTGGTGCGGGAGCTACGAGTCCAAACACCTTGTGTTTCGTAAGCAAACCGAGTTCGACCTGGATTGCTTGTTTCCAATTGGACAAGTCAATTCTACGTCGACACTCATTAACAAAACGTGGTTCAATGTCATCACTAAACATAATGTTAGTAGCTACTGTGTATGCAAAGGAATCATCAACGATCATCTCATTCTGATCCCCAATCTCATCTAAAACTGTATAATGGAGTGAAATTTCATGATTCTTGGGAGGTCGATTCATCTCATCTAAGACTTTACCGTAATCTAGAATAAGCTCATGTGCCAGAACGGTTGAGTAAGCGATGGCCGAATTCATACTAGGGTACGTAGTGGCAGCGCCATTTGCACATAGACTGCACACCAAAACACATGACGGTCAGGCTTGTACCTAGTAACCAACTGTAACAGTGAATAAGGTTGGGTAGTGGTGGGTCTCATGTGGACTAACATAGTTGCATGCAATAGTGTATAGCTCGAGGAAGATATTGGCAATTTGGTTCCCATAACCAAAGTCTGACTTATCGATTGAAAGCGTTTTATGAAGGCTTCTGCCAAGCCATTTTGGGTACGTACGTGGGGTATTGGATGTTTAACTTCAATCCCAACAGACATGTAATAATCTTCCAAAAACTGTGATGTAAACTCTTAAGCATTATCTAGTTGAATCGAGTTAATCAAATAATTAGGGTTGTAATCTGTAACCTTAATGATTTGAGCTAGGAGTTTCGTGTATGCATCATTACGTGTGGACAGTAAGTAGACATGTTACCAATAAGTGGATGTAATCAATTCATATAAAGCATATAATCATGGCTTTGAATTCACCTCTAACTAAAAAGAAATGAGTTCCTCATGTCTTTGAAAACATAAAACCAAATTAAAACAAACATTGAACTAAAACTAAAGATAGAATACACCTAGAAATGTCCAGCAATCCAAGCTTGAATGGCAGGGCACGACTCCAAGGGTCTCTTCTCCTTCCTTCCTTGCAAATCTACGCACAAGTATGTATTTTCTGATGTTCTGGCTCTTGTATGTGTGATGCACAAAATTGTGGTGGATGGTGTGGTGATTTGATGGTAGAGGGTGGTATTTATAGGCTGAAATACATAGCACAATCCCTAAGGATTTGGTTTGCACAATCCTTGAGGAAAAGAACTAGGGTTAGGCAGAAATCCAAAAGGAAAAGGATTAAGGTTTCTAGTAGATTCTAAGGCTTCTAGAACAAGGAAAAACGCCAGATTTATAGGGTCTTCTAGAAAGGGTGGTCACGGCACCAATTTAGGGATTCTAGAACATAAGGGTGCGGCATGAATGTAGGGAAAGGATAGGCCTTTTAGAAATTAGGTTTTTAGGTCCTCTTCCAGCTGGATTTAAGGTACAAACTGATTTAGATAAGATAAGATAGGATAAAGCTAGATTAGGCAAGGATAAGATAAGATAAGATACGGTTTGTTTGGATGAGATAAGGTTGGATAATGTTTTGGATAATTCCGTATCTTCTTTGTCATGGATTTATGTTCTTCATCTTTTCAGCACATTCCTAGCCTCTTATCCTTTTAAACATATGTGGCATGTCATGGGAAAAAAATCAAGAAGGCCTTGAAATTTTCTTTCTCCTATAGCTGCGCAGTTCTAACTAGAATGTAGCGTCGAATCACTTCGTACATAAAACTAGAAAGATTAACTTTGTAGAAAATTCTGAAACTTTGATACAATGATATTAGGCGTCTTAGATATTGTCTCTAACTAGCTTTGTGTCGAAATTCATCCGAGAAATCTACTTTTTGTTGAAAATCATTCTAGTGTGCAAAATGGATTTTAGGCAAGATTATATTGCCACCAGAGCCTTGCGCTAACACTTTTCCCCTATCGAAGTGATGGACTCGAACTAAGTCATATGTAGACTTCTAATGAGAGGTCATCCACATGGAGCCAAATCTGCCTTTGCTTCCTGGCTTGGAATCTCTTCTCTCTAAATCCTTCTTGTATTTCTTTATGTTTTAGCATGATTGCTATGCTACATTGTCAAACCTCATTATTCATATTTGAGTTTGGAACTCCGATGAAACTCAAGACCTAGTTCCTATGTTGAACGTTTACGCCTTTTGTAAGGGTGACTTGCCCCTAATGTACTTCTCCTCGTCTTAAGACTCTCCCATGCTTGATGCGATGAAAGTTAAGCACTCAAATTAAACCCTCTTTTGACAATTGTAGTATATGTATAAGTAGGGATCGTTCTGGACCGGGGATTAGGAGGGATTGCTAATCTAAACTAAACTGACTTACAAAAAGAAACTTAAAAACACTTAACTAGACTCTATAGACTCAAAACACTTAAAAACACAAACTAAAACAGATTCTAACTAATTAGACACACTAAAGTAAAGGGGAATTGGGTTTTGGATGAAAATAAAGTAAAACAAAACAGAAACTAGAACTAAACAGATTTGCACGAAATTGGTTGTTTTGGATGAACGATTGGCTAGCTAGAAGGTCTTTCTCCACACATGACACACTTGCATACAAATCAATCTCCAATTGCTTTTCAATAAACTATGATACTCAACACCCCAGATTAACCGTGATGCACAAATTAACCCTTAGATTTTCCTTTACTCATTGAATTGGATGAATGCATGCGACAACCCAAATCATTCTCTAAAAGTCCCCTATATGAATGCATAATAGAGATACAATTAAAGATCATTAAGTTCCAAGAAAATCATAAGCGTTGATGAGGCAATTGTAACTATGAATGCATGATACGTTTGCCAAGAATTCAATTAACGCAATTGTGACAAGCAACCTTCACTACTCATGAATATAAACTTGTAACGATTAGGTGAAACTTATTTATATCCTAGAATCAAATTCATGCATGAAAACTAAGTATGCATCCTTAATAAACATACACAAATCCGTTATGAATAAAATAGATAATTGAATTGCAATCACAACTTATCAAATCACAATTGGAAGAAATCAATTCATATTGCAAATATATTCATGGTTTCGAATTCTCCTTTAGCCAAAAGAGGTTTTGTTCCTCATACCTGTAATTAAACAGAAACAATTGAAATTAAACATTGAAAACCAAAGTAGAATACACCTAGAATGCTCCAGCAATCCAAATTGAATGACTAGCACAACTCCAAGCAATCCTCCTTCCTTGCAAATATGTGGCACCAAGGTGTGAGTGGTGAATAGATGGTCTCTTGTGGTGGTTGATGAATATAGGTGAGTTATGGTGAAGGATTGAGAGTTGTGTAGATGATGTGGTGTCTTTGGATGATGGCCCCCCAAATTATGATGAATGGTGGATGTATTTATAGGCTAGGGAGATGAGTGTATGGAGTTGTAATGAGTGGATGTAATGGGTGTAGTGGGTGAGTGTTGTGGTAATGAGTGGATGTAATGGGTGTAGTGGATGAGTGTTTGGTAATGAGTAGTGTTTAGTAATGAGTGGATGTAATGGGTGTAGTGGGTGGATGTTTGGTAATGAGTGGATGTAATGGGTGTAGTGGATGAGTGTTTGGTAATGAGTGGATGTAATGGGTGTAGTGGGTGGATGTAATGGGTGTAGTGGATGAGTGTTTGGTAATGAGTGGATGTAATGGGTGTAGTGGATGGATGTTTGGAGAATGGATGTGTTGGGTGAAATGAGTGGATGTAGTGGTAGGTGAATGTATGTGTTGGGTGAAATGAGTGTGCTAAAATGGTTATTTATAGGGAGAGGATGATGCACAAACTTCAAATTTCGTCCATTCAACGCTCCAAAATGCACTTCTTTGCCACATTAACCCTTTGGACCTACAAACACACGAAAATAGCTTAAAATACTAAAATAACTACGAACTAACAACATAAATGACAAGAAACAAGCTAACTAAGTCGCATAAATATGTTCCTATCAATGCTCGTCAGAGAAGTTGTGTCATTGTTAGAGTTACTGGTTCTACCGAAATAGAGTTGGACTGAGTTTGTCCAACGTCATAAGATCCAAAAGGAAGATGAGATGTAAAATTAGCATATATCCCCTTTGGAAAAATAATAACAAATAGTTAGGTCAAACTCTTTGTTTCATGGTAAAGTGATTTAAACATTTCGAAGTAATAAGATATTAGGACAAAATAAATAAAGGTATTAGAAATCCTCCTTTTTGTGTTTTTTTCTCAGAAAATTCAGGCCTTGCGACAAAACTCGTCTCATATGGAGTTGGTGCTCATGATTCTTCAGTCAACCATGAAATAGTTGTGGTCATTGTTCTTATTTCTATTATCGCTTGCAGATAAGACTTTTACCATCATTTTTAAAGTTTAAGACATCCTCAACATATCTTCAAAAGGAACCTTCCTCGAAATATGCCATCTTGACATTCAAAATACCCAAAAGGTTCAAAAACGTTAATCTGGAAAAGCTGCATGTTGGACCTTCTTTTCTTCCTCATGGTCAAATGGATTGGAATTATGCCATCTTGCATGTTGATAAAGCGATTTAGATAGGGGAATATGAATTCACTCTTTACGAGAGCACCAATTGTTGGAACTATTCGCACACATCCACAAACAGAAGCAAAGAATCCAGTTGGAGTAACCCATGATTTCTAATGAGAGGATAATGGGGTTGATTAGGGGGTGCAGTCGAATCTAGGAAAGATTGCCTACATAACTCTGGGAAGGAGAATCAAACCACGCATGTAATTCTATGAAGGAATGGGGTAAACAATCCTTGATGAATAACCTCTGACGGGGTGTTGGGAGATGAGTTCTCCATGGACATGTCTACACATAGACGGCAGCATAAGGACCTCTTTTAGGCATAGAGAGAATAAGTGTATTGTGGTTTTGTACAAGGAAACATGTGAATGTAGGTAGATATCTATGGTAGTCTTGTAAAACGAAAAGTGATCGTACTAGAGAGAGATAGCTCTGAGAAAAAGAGATCGAAGTCCATCCTACTTAGAGAGAATTAGATGTCCCTTGATAAATTCCTAGGCAAGTGTATTCATAAGGATCTTAAGAGTTCTTGTAAGGAAAGTAATCTTCCATAAATCAGGAGACTATCTAGGAGGAAATATAGGATAAGATACCCTATATTTCTATGATTATATGATTATGTTGCCTAATCCTAAGATATCCTGATTTTTTTTCTTTAATTAGGGATTCCTTACTTGGGAGACAAGTTGTTTGTACCATACTTGACCAATCCCGAAACTACTGAGCACTGGTCAACATTATACTGTCAAGGACCTAGAAAAGTTTCCCTCCAACCAGGAGGTCAATCACAGCGCGACACATGTCGACATCAGAAGCCAATCATAGCACGACACGTGTCGACATCAGAAGCCAATCACAACATGACACGTGTCAATGTCAAAACAAAGCTAGAAACTCTCTTCTATAAAAGGAGATCATTCTCCCACAATATTTCCTAATGTCATTTGTACTAAATCATTCACTAGTACTCACTAAAGGAGAGCTTGAAGCTATGTACTTGTGTAAACCCTTCACAATTAATGAGAACTCCTCTACTCCGTGGACGTAGCCAATCTGAGTGAACCACGTACATCTTGTGTTTGCTTCCCTGTCTCTATCCATTTGCATACTTATCCACACTAGTGACCGGAGCAATCTAGCGAAGGTCACAAACTTAACACTTTCTGTTGTACCAAAGTCCTCACTGATTTTGTGCATCAACACAAGTAATATTATTAAAAGGCATAAACCTATCCTAATGGACTACGCTCCATGGGCTTCGGGCATTCCAATCATTCTTTCCACGTGTCATGGGCCCACAAAATCATGGTCCCACACACCTCATTGTGCCTTTATTTATAGTAGTAGGGAAGGTGAATTTCTTACCCCAATAGGATTCCAACTGTACTAGGATAATATCTAGTCTAAGAGATATGGTAGAATCCCATAAGGATATCCTAAATATGATGGATTTACAGAACCACATTCCTAATCTAATAGGACTGCAACATACAACTCATTATATGTCAATTTTAAAAATAAAAAACTTCTTAATCATTTTCAAATATAACTTTTTAGTATTTTTTTCATATATTTCTATTTACAGTTTGTGTCATTCTTTTTAATTTATACTAATACTCTTTTTATTTTTAATTTGTACTCATTTTTTTTAATGGAGGTACCCATGCTAATTATATGTATTTATTTATGTTTTAAAATATATCAATAATTATTTCTTAAACTATATTAATAATTACATGGGTACATTATTTTTTTGCTAGAACTATGTGAAGAACAAAATTACTCTATTATTGATTTTTAAGTAATTGTGATATTGTAAAATATTATTTGAATTTGTATAAATTTCATAATTTGTGGGATATTGATTGCATAAATCCATGAGTTAAATCCCTTAAATGATGCTAGAGACTTTGATCAAACTATTTAAACAAATAAGGTTTCATTCTAACAATAGGGTGACTAGGGACCAGAACCAAAATGACCCTATAATATATATGTATATTCACTAGTATTGAAATTATTTGATAATTTGTTTGATGTTTCTCTTGTAGTGGGTGTTGTATTTTCTTTTTTCATCCCTTTTCTTCTTTCATGTGACTAGTTTGCCTTAATTTGCTATCTTATTTGGCTTATCGATCATGAATTCCTCCAGGAAGTATTGTTTCCAGCTTGTGTTTCTATGACGAGTAAGACGGTCAAGCTACCTACACTTGTTTGGTCCGATCGTTTAGCTGCTCTTTCTAAGAGACAAGAATGCAAATAGAAAACATCGCCCGGGAAAGCCTCACGACCTGGCGGTTGTCGTAACAATAATGACATTTGTCGATATGCCACCACCCATTTTTTCCTCGATCTTCAAAGAAGACTGACTCCCCCTTCTCCTCTTTCATCGTCGTTGGTCCTTCTTTCACTAATGATCTCACCATTTTTTTAGTTTGTTTTTGATGATTTGGATGTGATATTCAATGACGGAATTAGTATATCTATTAAATTATAATGTGTCAGTTGAATGAATAATTTTTTTACATTGACGAAGGATCCATATGGGGAATCCGTTAGCCGGTAAGTATGGTTATGGATAATACATGATGGTTAATTTGCAGTTATAAATATAATTAGACTATGACATTTCAGTCACCAAACCGAACCATTGCTATCCCTATCCAGTAGTCAAAAAATATATTTGGCGCTGGGATATCATGTCGATATATAGTGAATCCTGAGCACACTTTTGTAGTGCTACAATAAGCTACATTTTGATAAATTGTGCAGAGATGATAAAATTTGAGTGCGCACTAGTCAATTTATTCATTGGAGTTCCCTTTTAAATCTTTTAAATATTTGTACTCCAATGAATATAAGTGAAGAATTATATTTTGACATAATTCATTGGAGTTACCTACTATGTCGAGATGATAAGAAAAATTAGGTAACTAGATACTTCATTAGAGATGTTTATATGTGTTTTAAATACGAGTTGGTACACTTATGTCATAATATAAGTGAATAATTTTTTTTTTTCAAATGCCACTACACTTGTATTATGATGTGTGATCACGGGCCCGTATTCCGGCTAAACTGAAAAATTTCTCGTAGGTTATGGAGTATGGGGGAAACTAATTATTTTGCACATTAAGCATTATAATCAGAAACATGAAAGCTTTATCTCAAACTCAATATGGCCATCATCTTAAACATCCCCATTACCCATTAGCCCTATTATTAATTCAACAACTCATGGGACAAATTTCAAGGGGCCAGAAAGCTTTCACTGTTGTTTATTAAGTAAAAAATAAAAAATCACAAAGTTAAAACCTGTTAGGTTGATTATTTCAAATGTTACTTAATATGTTAGCTAGTTTTTATTTGAGAAAATTGTAACAATGGTATCTCTACTTTAATTTAATTGGAGTAATGGTCTCTCAACTAAAAATCCATAATCATTGGTGTGCCAACTTGTCCCAAATTTTATAGTTTTATTACTTTTAAATGAGTGATTTCACGAAAATGCTCCTAGAGGCAAGGATTTTGACTCCCGTTGACCATCAGTTAAAGGGACGTAGGGCTTATTCTTTTAGCATATTTGCGTAGTTCTCGACGATACGAACGCGTGGGTGTAAGCGGAATTGAATTTGGAGCTAAAAGGAAAATTTTATGGAACTCGGAACGATAGGGGCATTTTGGGTAATTTATGCATTGGAGATATTTCTACATTTTTGGACCACACTTGCACTAACACATGGCAAGATTCCCTATTTTTCTGGGGGTTTCCTTTTCTGTCCCATGATATCTCTCTCTCTCACTCTCTCTTTTGCCGAGACACACACACACACCCACCCACACCCACACTTTCATGTGATTGTTCACCTCTCGCATTGCACACTCACCTTGGATCCAAGTCTGGTGCCAGCCTGTCGTACAAACCATAATAGGTGGTTCCGACTCGTAGGTGACCCGCGAATTATCGCATAGCCTTCATGTGATCGTAGCACTTGAGCATACTTATTTATACCCAGCCTATCATACAGGTCACATTAGATGACTCCGATTCGTGTGCTATCCTAAATTGATGAGCTACAGATCCAGTCGTATAGGTCATGTTAGCTGACTCTAACTGGCATACTATTTTATATTGGTTTCACACCTGACTTATATTTATTATTGCTGAGATAGTATGACATGGCATGCTTCAGTTTTCACTGCTCTTGTGCATTGGTTTTCATACCTACGTAGTAGTATTTTCTGGAAACTATACGAGTTTTACAGTGAAGGGTTAGTACTTTCAGAAAAGAGAAATGTGTTTTCTAAAGCTTGGTTTTTGCCCACTCACCCTTCTGTTTTTTGCCCCTCCAAGTTCTAGTAGCAAAGCTTTTGTGCCGACGAGGAATATTAACAAATCTTGGTGCAGACAAATACCTTCGATGGTATGATTTTCACCCTATTATATTGTATTGTACTTATGTTCTAACGTTACATGTGAGATAGGTTCAATCTTGCTCACCAGCGTACTCTTATATTTAGGCACTTTTAGGTTTAAATTTATTCACATCTTCCACACAACTACACTTTATGGCTTCATCACCTTCCAAGTGTCAGCCAACACAACTCGATTCGGAGTTATACTGGACATTCCGGGTCGGGGTGTGTCAGTTTGGTATCAGAGCATAAGTTTGGACAGTATTGCGTTCATCACACACGTGATGTAAGCATTCTAAGTTCTTGAACCTTAGTGTCAAATCTTGCCACCTCGTCGAATACGAAAAATGTGTTCGCTTTTCCTAAGTTTTGGGCAGTTTAGTTGACTTGTCGACATTTTAGAAGATCACTTGGTGAACGCCTTTAGACTTAAAGGAAAAAAATTCTTTGCCAAGGGAAGAGGTAGATTTGAGACAAGTCGAAGGCCCTACAGTATGGATAATATATCAAGGGTTGAACATCATCAAGGATTTACCGAATCAACTCTATCACTTTTCTTCCACTGTTTCACCAACCCTTCGAGATAGGAAACTAGAAATGGTTTTGTTTCTTTGGCAATATTCATTAGTATACCATCTCTTAGAATTCCTACGAAGGTTACTTTATCAAGATTCTAGAAATGTCTTGGGCGACAACCTGGTGCTAAAGTGGTAACCCTCGACGGAAGATTATCTGAGGGACAATCACTTTTGGTCCCCGACAGCACTAATCTTTTCAAACACACTAGTGTTCATTTCAAATCTTTAGGAGGAAGATCGATTTACGTTTAAGCTCGTCCTAAAGTAGATTAATAGGAAATTCCTTTTTTAGCCTTAGGACGTTCCAACCAATACTAGTTTCCAAAGATTCTTTTGGTGTTATACTCGTCATTTTGATAAGTATAGGCATGGGAGTATGAGCTGTATACCTACGGTCAGTAGAAATCCCTGAAGTAGTATGCATTTTTCATAGAATTACTGAAACCACCTTGCAGGATCAATTCCTTACCAATTATTCGAGGCTAGCTACCAGAGAGGGTTCTAAACTGTAATCAGCCTACAGTGGCGCTACTAATTGACGATATTGTTCGATATCCAGGAATAGTCAACCAATATTCAGGTGGTATGATTTCTGATATCGGACACATGCTAGTATCTAGAAGTGATACCTTTATGCCAGGACACAGGTTCACAGTTTCAGGGTAACGAAAAAAAAATCAAAGGTATCATTTATGCGTTATTTAGCGGCCATACTGATAGATTGATTAATGGTGAGTACTTTAGCCGAAGAAACTAAATCGTGGAAACTTTAGAGCAAGTCTTGTGTTAGGACAGTAAACTCGTAGTTGTTTTTACCTAAACACCTATCTAGGTAAACAAAACCTCTTTGACTAGCCATTTGTTGATCGCCTCCACAGGCAGACAATAGAATCAAAGTACGAGTTAATTTATCACTGTTTGAGTGAATTGAGTGTCAAGAAAACTGTGAAGACCTATTAGCATGTGGCGTAATGAAAGGAAGTAGCATGGTACATCTCAAGGATGAATACCTTGGACATCATTTCCCAAAATTTTACATGGGATATCACAAAAATTGTGAAATGAAGTACATCATCGACCCACTTCCTAGTATTACACCAATTTTCCTTGTTTCATATTGAACGTTTCCGACATCATTGAGAAACTTAGTTACAAAGCTTACAGATTAGGAAATTCACCTAACCAAACACTTTATCTGGAGAACCTCAAAACCATCCGCGAAGACAAAAGGCTGAACCTTAGGATTGTACTTAGATTTTAATAACTCAGTTGGGTGACGATTAAAAACTGTTAACCTATACTTCAAGATTGATGGTCGCGTTCAACAAACTTTTGGAACTCAAAGTTTTTTTTCATAACTTGACAACTTTTGTAGTAGTCTTACAGCCGACTTTCTCACCTATCCCAGCAACGAGATTAAATTCGCTAATTTTCAACAGTCAACTTGATACCAAATTCCTCAAATGTTAGCTTTGTTTAAATAGGTACGTTTCTTGGGAGACGGTCTCTCAATGAACAATATTCTTTTCTTTTCCCAAAAAGGTTTTGGGGGAAGAAAATTGAAATTCTTGCAAAGTGTTGCGAAATGCGAGACATTCTTGGTCTTGTCGATTTTATCGATAATTTGTTAGCGATTTTTCAGCTATAATATTTTCCTTCACTTAACACCGAGGAAAGTTAGTTTAGTTTGGGATGTTGACTATGAATAAAGTTCTTGACAATTGAATTGTTGTCTCACCTTACCTCTATTTTACACCTTTCGATAACATTGATCATTTAGAAATCCGCGATGACGTGCCCTTTGAATGTTTCAACTGGCAGAGGTAGCATTGCAGAGTATTGCTTATATTTTCTAACATGTAGAACCGTTTGAAATGAACTATCTTGTTCATGACCTAGAGTCAATTATCATCATCTTCATTTGAACTATCTTCTGTGGAGAAGTGTGTCCAAAATCTTTATCAACCTTAGACCTCTCAAGTACATCTTCATTTGAAGGAACTAAATCTTTGGTAACGACGATGGAAGAATCAAATCAATGTCTATAATTACACTATCGTGTATTATCCCGGTTGTGCAACATAAATACTATTTACCATAGCAAAAGATATATTTACCCTTGAACATCTTTAGCTTGTCCTATTCCATTCTAGTTGGGATTCAGGAGTATTGATACGATGTTACCTATGAATCCTTAGAAATCGTTCGAGTGGTTATAATCACTTATTGTATTTGAGAAGAGATGGGAAATATCACCATAATCTCCTAGTATGAGGTTTTTTGTACATGTGGGTGTCATGATGATGTTTCGGTGATTATCTATCGACTTGACAAGTTAAATCACCTTCTGTTGGTCCAGAAGGACTACATTTTAGACCACTTATCAAAATTTCTCATTCTTGAACTTATCAGACTTTATGGCGATTCGATCGACATTTACCTTGACCATGATGCCATAGTCACCTCCTTGTGGTAGAAAACATTCTAGTTAACTTTGGGTATGTGGCCTTTCTATTGGAGTTCATGTTATTTCGAAGGTAGGTAGATTATCTAGAAAAATCACACAGGCATTGAAGTTTAGTGGTGATCGTTAACTTTTCAATCACCCAACAAATACTCTGCTAAACGAATTTACTGTTGGTGATTGAATCTTTTGGAGCTACCATTATAGCGAGATGTGATACATTCACTCCAGTTACTTGGTATCCTAGATTTGATGGGCGCAAACAAAATTGAATTTGGAGCTAAAACAAAGATTTTACAAAACTCATAATGATAGGGCATTTTGGGTAATTTCTGCATTGGAGATATTTCTACATTTTTTTACCGCACTTGCACTGACACGTGGCAAGGTTCCCTATTTTTCTGGGGGTTTCCTTTTCTGTCCCGTGATATCTCTCTCTCACTCTCTCTATTTTCTTTTTCTTCTTCCACTCTTACTCACCTTTACTCCTTCTCCTTCTCTTTTGCCAATACACACATACACCCACACCTCTACACTTGCAACCACAGCAAGACAACACCCCCACCATCATCCCTTGTAATCCTTGTGAGCCATTGGACCTAGAAATAGGGGAAAAGTACTTTGAAAACTACCTCCCCGCACTGCACAGTACCATCACTGTGCATCACTCTTCTCTGATGAATTATGACCATTTCCGGCCAAGGAGCTCGGAAAACACAAAGGAAGGTCACTGTTCATTCTGGAAAGTTCCAATCCGTCGTCATTTGGCCACTTTCCAGCCATTTTTCGACCAACTCATATCTCCATTGGGCCTCTTAAGGGTGAAACGCATTGCAAGGATCTATAAAGCCCGCAAGGCGGGTTCGACCCAAAGTCATGTTCTATGAGTGGGCATTTGTTTTCTATATATATATATATACAGTTTCCAGAAGCATTTTATATGGAACTATGCTTGCTCGACCTGTCGTAAATAAGTTGCATTTTAAATATTGCATTGTTACACTTGTGAATTGTATTGTGTGCTGATGCAAAGACTCAGGTAAGCTTCAGGTGAGTATTATGTGATTGAATGGATTGTATTGCATTGGTATGCACACATTTATTTAGAGCTCATTATGGCTGAACCCAGGTATTAGTGCTCCTAACCGGGGCTAAAGCCAGCCTTCACGTGATTGTTCACCTCCCGTACTGCATGCTCACCTTGGATCCAAGTCTGGTGCCAACTTGTCGTACATACCACAATACGTGGTTCTGACTCGTAGGTGACTCCCAAATTATCGCACAGCCTTCATGTGATCGTAGCACTTGAGAGTACATATTTATACCCAGCCTGTCGTACTAATCACACTAGGTGACTCCGACTCGTGTGCTAATCTAGATTAATGAGCTACAGATCTAGTCATACAGGTCATGTTAGGTGACTCTGACTGGCATACTATTTTATATTGTTTTCACACTTAGTTTACATTTATTATTGCTAAGATATTATGACATGGCATACTTCAGTTTTTGCTGCTCTTGTGCATTGGTTTTCATACCTACGTAGTAGTATTTTCTGGAAACTATACGGGTTTTACAGTGAGGGGTTAGTACTTTCAAAAAAGAGAAATGTATTTTCTAAAACTTTGTTTTTGCCCATTCACCCTTCTAGTTTTTGCCCTTCCAGGTTCTAGTAGTAAAGCTTTTGTGTCGACAAGGAATATTGGCAAATCTTGGTACAGATGAATACCTTCAATGGTATAATTCTCATCCTATTGTACTGTACTTTACTTATGCTCTGACATCATGTGTGAGATGGGTTCAATCCCGCACACCAGTGCACTCTTATATTTAGGCACGTTTAGGTTTAAATTTATTCGCATCTTCCACACAACTACACTTTATGGCTTCGTCACCTTCCAAGTGTCGGCCAGCACAGCTTGATTCAAAGTTCTAGTGGACATTCCGAGTCGGGGTGTGTCAATTGGTCCCTTAACTCAACAAAATGCAGCTATGGTCCTTTTCGTCAACTTCATTAGAATTTCATCAAAATGAGTCACATTAGAAGTACCATTACTACAATTGGATTAAAGTTTAAGCGACCATTACTCCAGTTGGGTTAAAATTAAAGGACTAATTCTCCAATTGAATTAAAGTTAAGGACCATTGCTAGAATTTTTCTTGTTTAGTTTTTCATTTTTGCCTCTTGATTCAGCCTCACGTGTGTGGCACCTGACTCGTTTTGACGGAAGTTCTAACTGAGTTGACAAAAAGACTTATAGATGCACGTTTTGATGAGTTAAAGGACCAATTGTCATGGATTTTTAGTTAAGGGACCACTACTCCAATTGGGTTAAAGTCTAGAGACCATTGCTACAATTTCCTCTTTTCATTTCAAGAAAAAATAATAATTTTGTAGCTTTTATGCTGCCATATGTGCACCTTAATGTATTTTCTGATAAGCATTCAATTTAAAGACATGTTTGTTGAAATAAGATCTTCTATGTTGTAGTCCTAATTTAGTTAAGAATGGGATGGTGTAAATCTTATTGGAATTTTATAATATCTTTTTGATAGTTTCCTGATTGTTATGTATTACTTGAAAGGCAAAAATTATTTCTTCCTTACTACTATAAATAAAGGCTCAATGGGGGTGAGAAAGCGCACCACATAATTCACCCAATTCTCTCTTTTCTCTCTGCTTTCCACCCTTCTCCCTCTCTGTATAACTCTTCATTTAAATAGGCATGTAACATGTTATCAACACAATCTTAATGATGTGCTAAAACGAATTTGTCTATCTTCAATAAAGAGATCGAGTATTGCGTTTCCATCATTCTTATTGTGATTAACTTTTTTATTTTATTGAATTAATATACTTGCTATTGATTAATTTTTTTTTATATTGAACGTGATACAACTCATAAGGATAGAAATCCGACATTAAAAAGGATCTTGTACAACTAGTATTCAAAGGCTATATTTCATTTCCAGCAAATCAGGTTCTTCTAAAACACAAAATTGAAATTTTATAAGTCCTTGATCTTTTTTTTTTTGTAAGCTTTTAAAAGTCCCTGATTGCATGAAAACATTCAACATGATGTATGAACCCCTAATCTACTATTTTATATATATGCATTGTATATTGTATATTGTATATTGCATATATTTGTTAATTATATATATATAAGCATGTGTTCATGCATACGCAATTGATACTTTCATATTTTGATTATGCAAATTATGTTATATTTTGTTGAAATTGGTACGATTAATTATTTGAGTCAAAGAAACCAAAGAAATAAAAGCATGAACTAGGGTTTGAAAACCCTAAAAACCGAGTAAAAAACAAAAATGGAAACTAACGGTTGAGCCGTGACCTAGAGTCGCGCTGAGCCAAGCCGAGCCTAAAGCTCTGACCAGTGGTCCAAACGATGTCGTTTAGCATCTACTGTGCAACCCACTAGGGTAGGTTCACTGGGCACCGAAGCCCAGTCCAGATTCTGGAATTCCTAGCAAGCTTGTAACTTGCTGGGCCTGCTCTCCTCCTCGACCCACTCCACTATGGTGCGCCTGTTATGGCCTGCCCGAACCCAACTCACAACCTGATGATATGTAGGGCATGTTTCCTTGACGAAACCTAGCAACTTGCTGCTGCTAGGCTGCTGTCTCTCTCGGACCAGGGCAATTTTTTTTTTTTTTGGCTTGTTTACTTCGAATCGCATTTAACTTTATTGGGGTAACGGCTAAGCCCAAACTTGGGTTCTTAAAGCAACCTAATATCCACTACACTTGAATTGTATGTTGTATTATGTATTCTTACAGGTACCCTTTTTATGAACTAGAAGTTCATTTAAAGTCGAACTTGAAGTTTCGAATTAAGTGCTTTTGGAACCCAAAGTTTACATAAATAATACACCATGGAAAACTCGAAGTTTTTCATGCAAATTAAAAATAAACCATGTCTTAGAACCTCGAACGTTCTAACTTTGATGCTTATGGAGGTTTTATTTTTCTTGGCGCCAACCACAATCTAGTTCCCTCTATTCAGTTGATCGTCGAATAGTCATAAGTTCAATTTCACTGACTCGGAAGTTTATGACCAAAATTACTTTATGTGGGTACAAGACGTGAAACTCCACTTGACTATCGAGAAGCTGAGAAACCGTTAAAGCCAACAATGGTGTGAATAGAAATGAATAAGCCATTATCATGATCGTTATTAGAGGACTTATGCTTGAAGCATTATAAAAGGAAGTACCTCACTAAAGAGGTTTCCATGACTCTTTGGCTCGCTTAACAAACTGTTTATTCATGAAAGATGATCTTGCATGAAGAAAGACATGATTGAAACTTGTACTCATGAATATGTACAATTCTGAAGTTTATGAAATCCGATCGTATTTTGACCAGAGAAGATTTTTCTCATTCTTCCATGTTTCTAACTTGCTTCTAAAACAACAATGTAGAAAACGAAAGTTTATGAAATTCTCAAATCTGATTACTACCACAAATGTGAGATAAAGGTACCCAATGATTCAGCTAGAGTTTACCAAATTATCTTACCCAATTTCAATTGGAGCCTATCGAATGGCATGCATGACCTGCTTCGGCATGGATGTACCGTAAGACATGCTTTGCTTCGGCAAAGATAAATCGAACAAAAGGCTCTACTTCGTCAGACGCCTACCAAATTTGCTCAGCTGCGGTTGGAAAGTACCAAACAGACCCACCCTAGCTCGGCTAGAACCTTTTGAACCTAAATCTGAGTTTGTGCCTCTCTCTCACCCACTTTAGAGCTTTTTTACAACATATGGTAGAATCAGGATCTGCCAAGAAGTGGCATCAAGGCCAGAAGCGTGGTCTTTGGCACGCAAGACGTAAAACTTCAAAAATAAGGAATAGTACTCTTGAACATCAACCCTGCAAACTCTACTTCCATTTTTATCGAATACATCATTAATTATACACTTGTCCGTGCCCTTGCCCATGTCGTTGAAGAATACCAATCATGTGGTTAATCTATGAGACTTGCTCCACCTAAAGACGTTTGGAAGAGCATAACTTTGACAGGAAATTGTTGGCAGAATCCCCTTAGTAAATTTTGGTGACTTTGTGAACAATTTCCTATGTTCCTGGATTCAAGTTTGATATATGTTTTGTCTATGGATAACGTTATTGATATTGTCCTCAAATATGAGTTAATTGAATATTATTTCCTATATATGTGACCGATTTCAATTAAGCACGTGATTAGGTATAAATGTGGTGAAACTTAGTTGTCTAAATGAATGTGCTGTTACGCACACTAACTTTTTACCTAAATCTCCCCTCTTACAACGAATTCATGTATATCCAACCTAATTAAGGCCATTGGCACTGTTTGGTTTTTATAATGGTACTGAATTACCATTAAGAGACCTTATATTCTCCTCATTCCAGGAGAATTTGTTAAGTTTTAAGGATATTTGAGAGGACAATGATCATGATTGAAACCATTGAAGAAAACAAAGTGAAATATCTTGGTATCACCTCTAAAATATGAAGCCCAAAACAATGTTTTAGGGTCAATGGGCTGCTTCCTAACTGAGATGTGCATATGTGGTTGACCTAAAGCTTGATTACTCAAGTAATTTACTTGCTTTGGCACGGTCGTTTGGGACACTTAGGTTGAACAATGATTTGACGTATTATACACTGCGTCTCCTTACCCAAGATAAGGATCATATTCCCACAAGTACACTTTGTCAAACTTGCTTATTTGGGAAATTGGATTTCTTTATCATCTTACACAAAGACATTGACTCTCTTTTCACAATGGGTTCAAAGGAATAACTATGAACTAATCCAACCAAAATGCATTGGTTAATGTATCGACACATTGGCCATATGTTTGGCCCACACATTGCTGCTAATCTCCTGGCCAATTTTAACTTAAGCGTTCACCACCCTGATTATCCTATAAAGTCTAAAAAAAACTAGATATTGCCAAGTGTTTATATTGAAGATGGTTTGACAATTATTTCATGTCTTTTGCATTTGAAACGGAACATTAAATTTCCCATGTTCACCACAAAACAACCTCACAGAACGACCATATAGCACAATTAAATTGACCGCCTAGACCTTGGTAAACGCACCAATCTTTCGATTTCTTCTAGGGCTATGCAATCTTGTATGCAACTATGTTATTCCGCCTTTAGTCATATTGACACCCAACCATTTTTGGCATTATATGTTGTTATTAGGTATGAACCTGACCTTTCATACTTATACATTTAGGTGTACATTTTATATGCCAAGTTGCGCCTCCTCAATGTACCAATACGGGTCCTCAAAAAAGGATGTGGATCTTTGTCGATTATGATTCTTCTTCGAATTAGCTTTTTAGAGCCCTTGCAAGAGATCATTTTACTTCTCATTTGCAGGTTGTCGCCGACAAGTCGATATTTTACTATATATTTTACCATATTCTTAGTATTAATTTATTGGTTATTTTGTGAGAAGTTTGATACTTTGATTTATATTCTTAGTGTAGGATATTTGACTCATCTGGAGCAAAAAGTAGACAAATGGATGAATTTTAAAGTGATTCCACTTGGAGGATGTTCTTGAGTCTGTTGACTTGATCGTATCAAAGTTTCATAATTTTCTACATAGCGGTTTATTTATGGCGATGAAATAAAGGAGCAGCACTTTGGGCTTTTTGGTGTTCAATATGATGTCTTTTGGGTTTGAATCCTTCTGTAATTATGTTCGGGAGCTTTAATTCTAGCTGTTTTGGGCATGTTTTGGAGCCCTGAAGATCCAGAAACATGGCTGTTTTGAGGATGTGCAGATTTTGGGCGAATTTTCCTAGTCAATTTAGTATTATGTTTCCTAATTTATTTTTATTTATTTGGTTTCCTAGTATTATTCCAAGACCTTTTCTAGGTTGATTTTTATTTTCTAGTAGTATAAATAAGGCTTTTTAGCCATTAGGGTTTTTTAGAGGGGACATAGGGGAAAGAAGAGAACGCATTCAAGTTTATTTTCAAGGTGTTTCCTATCTTTATTTTTTATAATATTTTATTTTATGATTGTTAGTAACTAATTTCTGTTCGCTAGGGCAAGGCTACGAGCTTTAGCAAGAATATGTAGTTTCTTTTCAATTTGCTTATGATATTATGCATGCAAGTTTTGAATTATTAATCACCGATTTAAACTATCTAATTGTCTTAATGCTTAGTTACCATTAGGATCTTTAGAAAAGTAAATTGATGCAATTTTGGTTGGAGGTCGATCCCTGAAATTGACGAAGGCTTCTTGTGGTTAATATGTGCAAGTTCACTTAAGATGAATACCACATCTTAAGGGTTGTATGGTTTTTCAAAGGGTTTCACAAAGCTTAATGAGTCATGCATGCTTAGATTTGATCTAAATACCACAGACAGGTTGCATATTTGATATATGCTATGTTGGGGGTCCAAGTAGGCATATATTAAGAAAACCTAACCTTCAAAAAATGCTTGTGTAATTCATAAGGAATTAGAAGAACTATATAGGATTGTTAAGGTGACGGCGGAACCCTAGGCTTTTACAATTTAATTTTCAAAAACTGTTTTCTTTTAGTTTATTTTATTTTATCACTTTATTTAATTATTTTCTATGAAATTCGTTTTTATTATTTGAAATAAAAAAAATCAACTTTTTCTCAAACGTTGTTTTAAGTAATTAATTAAGATTTGATTTGATGCAAATTATTCATTCAATCCCTGTGGATAAGGACCTTGCTAGAGCCATCTATACTACAATTACCTTGTACCCTTGCAAGTATTTTAAGTGTTTTTATCAGTGTTCTAAAAATCGGCCTAGGCGCTGGGTCGTGGAGTGCCGCTGAGATTTATGCTAAAACGTTCATCAAATCGGGTAGGAGTTAGTCGGCCGCCTAGGTGCTATTTAGGCGGTCTTGGCGGTGGTAGGCGGCGGTCTCGGCTGTGGTAGGCGACTGTCTAGGCAACCTCTCGGAGCCTCGTCAGTTCTCCATTTCGCGGCAATCTGATGAGAAGAGAAAGAGTAAACTTGAAATCTCAGCAACACATACAAACCCCACCTGATTGTTCAAAGAATGCACTTTAGATTTCTTTGGATGTTGTTTGCTCGTTGGGATTTTTGGAATTCTATTGGACTTTTGGAATGAAAGTTGGGGGTTTGGAGTAGCTTTGTGGAGGTGGTAGGAGAGGTCTGATGTGGAGAACAACCTGGTTCAAAAAGAGAGAGGAGAAGAAGTGAAGAACAATCAGCGATGGAAATGAAGCTGTTATAATACCAAAAAGAAATAGAGGGAGAGCCAGAGAGGTATGAGTATAAAAGTAAAACAACCCATGTGGTTATAATTAGTTTATGGAAACGAGGCACTGATGTACACACTTTGTGTACATTTATATCATCTTTAATTGGCATTTTTGTGATGTTTTTGAATCAAACTAGTTGTGTTTTTACATTATTTTGTGCTAGTGTGCAGCCAAGTGTGTTTTAGGATCAATTGGATTGCAAATGATGTAAAATCACCCCTTTTTGGTAGCTGAGCATTATCCCAAACGTGGAGAAGGTTCTTGAGGAGTCAATTTGAAGTCTCAAATGAGGATTTTAGAAGTTACTTGGCTGCATGGAATTTCAGGATCACATTTGGAAGTGTAAAGTGGCATTCGGCCATATTGGGTGAGACAAGACAAGGCAAAAACATTGGAATTAACTTAGGTGGTTCCAAAACATGCAATCACATGCATGTTCACAATTTGTGTCGTGCCTTCCATTTCCTTTAAACATCAAAACATGCAATCACATGCATGTGTTCAAACCTGCCGTGCATTCCCTTCCATTTACACCTCAGCAACATGTGATTACATGCATGTTCACACCTTGCCGTGCATTGCCTTACCCTTTCCAACTCCCTTTTGCAGCAATGCATGTGTCTTCATTAATCTAAGTCATTCAGCCACCTTTGCACATCCAAACCAAGCCATGCCGTGCTTTTCTTTCCCTTTCCAGCATGTGGAAAACAATTTCTGGTTGTCCACTGCACATTGCAGCCATTGCACATGCCTCTTGAATTAAATAAGTCCTACACATGCTTGTGTTTCAACATGCCGTGCCTTACCACCTCAGAAATCACTTCAATTCATCATCATTTCAGATTGGCAGATCCATTACTCTAATTCCAGCTGCATGTTCTCATTAGGACTTCAATTTAAAAGTCCATGCAATCTCACTTCAAGCTCTCTCGGTCACACCCTCATTCACACACCAAGAAACTCCATCTTGTGTCCATTCTCTATCCCATCCGCAACACCACCATTCACTCACTTAGCCATCCAAATTTCTGACCACCCTCTCTTCCATTCAAACAAACCACCCATCCACAAGCTGCTCATCTTTCATGTTGCATCACATTTGGAGAATCAAGACCGAAGGCTACACTTAAAGGATTTCAACATCAGTTTTGCTTCAAGGGTTCCTTCTTCTCAATTCTATGTTCATTCATGTTATGTATTTCTATGTTAAAACGTTTGTAAACATGAAATGTAACTAATCTCCTCTTAGGGATTCGATGTAGCCTAGCAAGAAAACCATGTAGTTAACTCATAATGCTCATTTGATCCTTCTATTTCTTGTTTCATTCTCTGATTTTATTGTGACTTTGTGTGTTGATTTTAATGCTTGATCACCACTTGAATTAACCACAGGTTGTGTAGCCAAAATTAGAAGCACACATCATGCATAATTTTGGCAGATTTGGGAGTGAAGGAAGGGGATGTTTGGCAAACATCATGCCGTGTGTCCCCTTTGGTTTTGTGAAAGTTTCATATGTATAAAACATCCTTGGTTGAGAACCAAAGTTGCACATCACAATTTGGTTCTTGACTAGGATGATTTGATCAAATCCACACATCATATGGTTGATCATATCTAAGTGAAACAAACTCAAGAAATAGGTGAATGAATGAGCATAAACTGATTTAACAAACATGGGATTAATTTAGCTATGGTGAAACCGAATCCCTAGTTCCATATCCATTGGTTTTATTCCATTTTATTACTTGTTGATTCATTACTTGTGTTATCATCATTCTTGTGAGTTTTTAAGTTACAACAACAAATCTGTCTAAAGTTGCCTAGTTTAGTCATTTAATATGGTTCTTGCAAAACAAGTGATTATATAGGTCCAATTAGTCCCTGTGGATTCGACACCCTTACTTGTGCTATTATACTCAATATGTTTTAGCATTAGGAAGGTTTAAAACATATCATCAACAGGCACTCATAATAAAGGATATAGAGAGGTAAAACATATAAAGCTGCATGATTTAGCTTTTTTAATTAATATATTGAAACTACGTTGCAGAAGGGAGAGTGGAGAAGAGGAAAAGCTGCATGATTTGGCTTTTTTAATTAATATATTAAAACGCTGTTGTAGATGGCAAAGAGGAGAAAAGGGAAAGAATGGGGTGGGTTGGGGTGGGGTGGACTGGGCCAGGCCGGGCCGTTATATTTGCTTACCATCTTATTAATTTTTGAATTTGGATTAATAAAACAGTCCATCTTATTAAGTATAACTAGTTTTTGTTATAATAAATTTAATTAAGTTCCGAAAAATTATAAATCCGCCTATATACACATAAAACAGTCACATATGTATGTTCTTCCATAAGAAATAACATATTAGTCAATAATTATTTAAATTTGATATAGTAAATTTAATTAATTCATAAAATATATAAGAAATTTATCTAAATCCGCCTACCCGACTAGCGCCTAGCGTTTTTTAGAACCTTTGGTTTTTATCCCTACTTTTGCAGGTGGTAAAATCCCTATCAGTCATTTTAATGAGACAATACTTCTGTTGTAAGGGGGAGATAAGAACGTCAATGTTCTTAAAGAACAGAGCGAATTAGAGTGGCCATTGCCCACCATGTCTCATCTCAATCACTGTACTACACAATTATGATAAGCAAGTGAGATGAATTTTAGCTTTCAGAATGTTGCCCTAGATGTATATTTCAGAATGTTGCCTTAGACTATGTGTTTTAATCCCACCCTGAGTCTTACTATAGTGAGGTTTTGTTAGTTTCACTACCTATGTATTCTTTTGCCTGTTTTGAGACTCACATTCGCTCATTATGTTGACGACTTCATCAACTGAACTTACTTCATGGTTGAACACTTGATACGACATTTTGTTTGAGTATTTACACAATCAAGGGGGAGTGTTGTAGTCCTAATTTAGTTAGGTATGTAATTGTGTAAATCCTATTGGGATTTTATAGTATCTTTTGGATATTTTTCTGATTGTAATGTACTACTTGAAAGGCGGATTCTCTCTTCCTTAGTACTATAAATAAAGAGTAAATTGTACAAATGGTCCCTCAACTTTAATCAAATTGGAGCAATGGTCCCTCAACTAAAAATCCATTATCTTTGGTCCCTCAACTTATCAAAACGTGCAGCTATGCTCCCTCAACTAAAAATCCATTACCATTGGTCCCTAAACTTTAATTCAAGTGGAGAAATGGTCCTTTAACTTTAACCCAATTGTAGCAATGGTCCTTCCAATATAACTCGTTTTGACAAATTTTTTGACATAGTTGACAAAAAGAACCATAATTATACACTTTGATGAGTTAATGAACCCTAATTATATAAATGGTCATTCCAACATAGCTTATTTTGACAAAATTTTAACAAAATTGATGAAAAGGACTATAGCTACACATTTTGATAAGTTGAGGGACCAATGGTAATGGATTTTTAGTTGAGGGACCATTGCTCCAATTTGATTAAAGTTGAGGGACCATTTGTACAATTTACTCATAAATAAATGCATAATGAAGTGAGAAAACACATGACATAATTCATACAATTCTCTCTTTTCTATTTGCTTTATGTCCGTCTCCTTCTCTTTATAACTCTTTAGTTAAATAGGCCTACAACATTCTCTTAGTATTTGACAGGGTATTATGCAAATCTTAGAGTGAACTAAATAGAAATATAAGCCTAGGATTTGGACTTAAAAAAAAAAGCAATACTTCCTAGTTCCTTGACAAGAGATAAAAAAAGTGTTGTTTGAAAGTTGGGGTATAAATCAAAAGAGAAATGTTAGGGAGACCACATATTTATACTATATTGGTGTACCATCAAGTGATGCATATAACTAATATTGATTGAGATAAATTCATTAATTGACATGATATATGCATATCAGTTGCTACATGATATGAGACACAAATGTGATCTTCATAACATTTTTAGAATTGAAATGATTCACAACTTTTAGTCATTGGATGACCAAATATAGTACTCTAATCATGACTAGATAGATTGCTAGTTAATGGTAACTTCTTACATTCAACATTAGTACTTGTCATCACTTAGTACTACAATCTAATGGTAATTTTCTTCACTTGTAAGTGAGATGCCTTAGGTTTGATTCTCGTCAAAGGCTTGAACCACATTATTGCTAGCACATTGTGAGATTTAACCCACTCTCTCGCCCCTTTAATGTACATAGATAATATTGTTTGTTCAAAAAGACATAAGCACTTGTTGTTAAGCACTAATCATATGTTTTAGACCAGTATATTATTTCAAGGGACATTTTGGATGCGGTCCCTAGCTATCAATGTTCTTTGACTGAAACCTTATTGTTTTTCAATTTTTTATCGAAGTCCCTGAAATTAATGTGATAATGTATTTCTACGTAGATTACTATATTTTTTAAATTAAAATTTGAAATTTATAGTTGTTTGTATTAATGAGATTGTAAATAAAAAAACCCATAATTTGCGGATTAAAATTATTAAAATATAAATTATACTCTCCAATATATTTTGTGTGTGTGTGTGTGTGTGTGTAAACATGGGTACACTCATCAAAATTCACAAAAAAATTATTGTACCAAAATATGGGTACATTCTTCAAAACCACACAAAAAAAAAAAAAA
>VIEB01000016.1:2354859-2369977 GCA_006547085.1 Malus baccata
TTTCTAATTTAAGCTGAAATTATAGAAAGCACCATTTTCTGGGTTTGTATATACATATACATACACGCACACATATGTATGTATATGTTTTTGCTAGATCTGATGTATGGCTTTTGTATTATTTGTTCTTGTTGGTATATTTCCTTATTCGCAAAACCCACATTGATTCTTTTGTGTAAATTTGTTTTTTTGTGGGGAAAAATTGTGATGGTTGTGGATGGGTTTTTGTTATCCTACTTCTTAATCCGAAACTGCACCAAACGCTTTACTAAGTTAGTCCAGCTTAGTCTAGTCTAAGGCAGTCCAGCTTAGTCCTTGAAGCTAGTCCAGTTCGAGATAGTCCGGTGCAACAAACGCACCCTTACGGTTTTACCTATAATCTAGGTCTGGGTTCCTTCCGCCGCCGCGGCGTCGACCTCCCAGCCCACGGCACAATCCTAATCGAGTATTTATCCAATATAACAAAAAATTAACCTTTAATTTAAAAAATGTCACTTTTTATAAAAACTTTCAAATATATTGAAAATTTCACTTACATAGGCGCAAATACTGTCACAGCCCGTCTCGGAATTTTTAATTCCGAGGACGTGAAATTACAAAAATGCCCTTAAACGGGATTAAGGTGCGTAATTTTGGTGTTGTTTTACTTTAAGATCCTAAACTAGGGTTAGAATTATATTATTGTATGTGTTAATATTATATGGGTTAAGGTAGGGCCTTATACCCTGAAATCCTTCCCCATTTCCTGTTTTGTTGTCTCTCTCTCATCTCCTTAGTCACTCTCTCTCTCTTATCTTTCTCAGAAAACACACTCACTTTCTCTCTCCCTCTCCTTCGAACTCACACGGACCACCACAAAACCACCCTAAATCTATACCAACGTCAAGTTTGAGACCACCATTGGAATCCTGAGGACTTCACGATCACGTTGGTATCCATTTCAGGTAAGTTTTGCTTCGGAAAACCCCTATTTTCAAAGTTCCCGTGAAGAGCACTGTTCATGATCTTCGAATTGGCTTTGTTTTAGGTGAAACCAAGCTCACAGTGAGCTTAAGGAAGTCCCAAGGAAGCTCGGAGTGCTTCGTTGGAAGTTTTTGGACGTAAGAACACGGAGATCGACAAGTTCAAAGTTTGGCCGGAGCTTTCGAGGCTCTTTCCGGCGAATCCCCGGCGAGTTAGGAGTTGAGGTAGGTATCAATCGCTTCGTCTCGTCAAGTACTACAACTTTCCTTTTTGTTTCACTCAATTTCGTTGAGTATTGAAGAAGTTATACTCATTTGAATTTTACCCAGTTTCCGGCGACCTCCGAGGCTTTCGAGGAAGTTTCCGGCCAAACCACGGTGAACTAGGTGTTGTGCAAGGTACCATTCTCTTTGTCTTTTCAAGGGCTACAACTTTCGTTTTTGAATCACTTGATTTTGTTGAGAAATGACAAAGTTATGGCAATTTGAAAAACTGCCCAGAAAACGGCCACCGGAAAAACCAATCCGGCGACCCAAGGAAGAAGAAGGTGCGCGTGGGGACGTGTAGACCCGTGCCTTCCTTGGCGCGTGGGGGCGCGTGCTACAGTAAAAAATTATTTTAAAAATATGTCGACGTCCGTGACGTCGAGTAGATCACTGTGGTATATTCATATACCCAAATTGAACACCGTATGAGAAAGTTATTGAGGATTGTTGGACCGTTGGATCGTTACCAAACTTTGATACGTTGTAATACGTAATATTTGAGGATTATAGGAACTTACGGATTGGGAATCCGATTTACGGATCTTCCGGAATTGGAGTTGTAAGTCCATAATATAAAATGTTAACCGTCACTTAGTTTTGGAAATTGACGGAGATCCGACCGTTGGATGGTGATGAAATTTTAGGATGTTGTCCTAGAGATATATTGTGGACCTCTGGAAGTTATGGATTTAAAATCTGAGTGGCAGATCTTCCGGATCGATCTACGTAGTGACGTATTTTATATAAGTTATATATTCTATCGATATGAATTCTGAGGTTGGATTTGATTACTATTCTAGGCGGCGATCGTCGTGACGCCTTGATGTGTGGTGCTAGGGAGTTGTTGGACGAACTCCAGGTGAGTGGGCAGTTTTGTTTTCCGTATACATATATACTTACCGTTTTCCCAGAAATTGAAAATGAATGAAATTATGTTTAAATGAAAGGTATATATAATTATATGAAAACGTGAATTGAAAGGTCATGCATAGAAGTATATGAAATATATATGGAAATGTGAATTGAATTGCCATGCATGAAATGATATGAATCAAATGAGATGAATTGATATATGATGCATATGTATGAATTGGTGCGGCGGACGCACAGGTGAGTATCAGGTGAGTATTTAATTACTGTTATGATGATGATGATATATATTGAGCTCAAATCCTGCACCATGGTTTAGTGCTTATAGTATTCACCGCATCGCACGCTCGCCTTGGATCCAAATAGATGCTGGTCGTACAGTCCACGCGGAGTGGGTACGACAGGCCAGTCGAAGAGTGTTAGTGAGATTTCAACTGGTGGGTGACCTTAGATTATGTGCACAGATGATTGATGAGAGAAGCACTAGAGCGTAATATTACCATGAGTCGTACAGACTACATTAGGTGGTTCCGACTTATGTGCAGAAGGCCGGACAGATCACGCGGAGTGACTCCGCCAGAGTGTGAGAGTGATAGATTTTGAGCTCTAGGTTCAACCGTACAGGGCTATTAGAGGGCCTACGGTTGATTACTTTCTTGCACCTGATATGATTATTGTTGATGCATCCATACTTAACTGTTGAATTAGACATGGCACGGCATGATTGATAAAGAAATTGTTGAGATAGTAAAAATGAAGTTTTGAGAATATATATGTATATTTATATTTTACATTTCTGGGAAACTATACAAGTTTTACGGAGAGGGGTTACAACGTTTTGAGAAATGTTTGGATTTGGAAAAGAATTGTTTTACTGACACACTCAATCTTGGTTTTGCGCCCCTCCAGGTTCAGGAATCACAAAGGTGTGGTGACTACGAGGAATTCGACGGTGTTCTGACAGATTGGATAAAATTAGGACTCACCTTCGGGTGTATCAACTTATGAATTGTATCTTAAAGCTTCCGTACTGTGCAAATGGTTACGTCACTCTCACGTGACGGCCAGCATGCCCTCCTTCGGGACGGGGTGTGTCATGTAATATCTAAAAATTACATGTGGTCCCAATCTTACCATTCAGCTAAATTATTTGTGTGTGTGTGTGTGTGTGTGTGTTTTTTTTTTTTTTTTTTTTTTGTCAAAAAAATTTACCATATTGTTAATGATTGAGATGTAATATTTTTTTTCTTGGTCAAATGATTGATTTTGTTAGATTAGATTAGCTATTGACCAGGTTTGAACTTACGTCATCATGCAAGGGCTCAACTTCTATCCACCACTACGATGAAGAGCCACTTGCAAAAAACACAAAAATTATCATAGGTTGAAATTTTATTTATGTGTTAAGTTTGGCTTTGAAATTTTATCAGGGGTTGGATTCGTGAGAATGTGAAAAATCACCTTACTTAAAAATTTTATGAAACCTTACAAGAGCGAAGGAAGTAAAAAGGAGATCGTCTGTAATTGTTCATTATTATCAATGTGAAGGGGATGAAAAAACACTTGGAAGCCATGATTGACACACCCCGTCCCGAAGGAGGGCGTGCTGGCCGTCACGTGAAAGTGACGTAACCATTTACACAGTTCGGAAGCTCTTAAAATACAATTACTAAATGGAAACCCCCGAGGGTGAGTCCTACTTTTGTGAATTCTGTAAGAACGCCGCTAGGTTCCTCGTGGCCACCAAAGCCCTGCTAACTTGAACCTGGAGGGGCGAAAAACAAAATTGAGTGGGTCAGCAAAACAAAGCTTTTCGAAAATCTTTCATTTAAAACATTTCTAACCCCTCGCTGTAAAACCTGTATACTTTCCCAGAAAATAGCATATATATCAACATATATATAAGCAAATATCTCAAATCACTATCCTTTAACACTTTTCAGAAAAATATGCCATGCCAAGTGTCCAAAAACATAATATAGATGCATCAATATAAATCAGGTGAAAATAAATCAACCGGAGACCCTGAAGTGGTCCTGTACGGCTGATTCTAAAGCTCAACATCCAATCCAACCGAAGTCACCTCGGTGACCTGTACGGTCCAATTCTGCACGTCACTCGGAACTACATATAGTAGTCTGTACGATGACAGGTGTATAAATACACTCTAGTGCTTCTCTCATCAATCATCAGCGCGCATAACTAAGGTCACCCACTAGTCGGAATCACATCTAGTGATCTGTACGACTAGCATGTCGGAACCCTCACATGGTCTGTACGACATCCACCTACTTGGATCCAAGACGAGCGTGCGGTGTGGTGAATAACAATATAAGCACTATCACCTAGGTGCAGGTTATGAGCTTTCAATGCAATTCATATGATTAACTCAGCTGAACAATAAATAAACTCACCTGAGCGTCCACCCCGTCATTTCACGTATATATGCATCAATAATCAAACTAAATATCTCAATAATTCATGCATGGCAATTAAATTCATAATTTTCATAAAAACGTATTTTCTGGGAAAAATAACTGTATATAGGTAATACAAAATCAAAATTGCCCACTCACCTGGAGTTCGCCCTACAACTCCCTAGCACGAAACGCCAAGGCGTCATGACGATCGGCGCCTAAAACAATAATCAATTCCAACCTCAGAATTCATATCGATAGAATATATAACATATATAAAATACGTCACTACGTAGTTCGATCCGGAAGATCCGCCACTCAGATTTTAAATCCATAACTTCCAGAGGTCCACAATATATCTCTAGGATAACATCCTAAAATTTCATTACCATCCAACGGTCGGATCTCTGTCAATTAACAAAACTAGGTGACGGTTAACATTCTATATTATGGACTTACAACTCCAATTCCGGAAGATCCGCAAATCGGATTCCCAATCTGTAAGTTCCTATAATCCTCAAATATTACGTATTACGACGCATCAAATTTTGGTGACGATCTAACGGTCGGATCATCAATTCACATTTTCACCTAATGCGAAAACTATAAAACGTTATTTGAACACCTAACCAACAATCCTTAATAACTTTCTCATACGGTGCTCAATTTGGGTATATGAATATACCACATTGACCTACTCGACGTCACAGATGTCGAAAAATTTTTAAAATAATTTTTTGATGTGGCACGCGCCCCCACGCGCTAGGGAAAGCACGGGTGCACGCGCGCCCACGCGCACCTTCTTCCTCGCGAGTTCGCCGGACTGGTTTTTCCGGTGGCCGGAAAACTGGGGAATTTTCAAATGCTTCGTTCTCCTTCGTTTCTCAACCATTTTCTTCGTATAATATATCAATTTGAAGCCCCCAACATGTAGAATCACAATATACTACTTTAAAGCTATAAAAACTACGAAATCTCACTGGAAAAATTCCACAAGAACCGGCCAACTTTGAACGTGGTGATCCCGACGTCCAAAACTTCCAAAAGAACGTCCCCGAGCTTCCTTAGGACCCCACTAAGCTACCTACAAGCTTGGATTGTCCTAAAAATCAACCAACATAAAGTTCATGAACAGTGCCAAAATCGATGCTTGGGATTTCGACGCGAAATCGAAAGATTTCTTACCTGAAATGGGTGTGGTTGAGTTCGTATAGTCCTCACGAGCACGATGGTACCTTCACAACCTTCGATCCGTGCTTGTAGGCTTGGTGGTGAGTGTGTCCGTACAAGTCGAGAGTGAGAGAGTGAGAGAAAGCCGTGAGGGAGGAGAGAGGCAGCACGGGGGAAGGAAAGGGTTGAGGTTGACCCGTGTGTGTGTTGTGTGGTCCAACAAAACCCACCAAAATTCCAAGTCTTTTAATTCCTTAACCACACAAAAATACATACCAAATTGTAAATCAACCTTTAATCCAATTTAATTAATTTTCCAAAAACTTAGGAACCATGAAATGTTCAAACATATCACACACACGTACCTTAATACCCACTAAGGGTAAATCCGTCATTTCATATTCCCGTCAAATGTATCTCCGGGACGGGCTGTGACAATCTTCCCTCCTTATAGAATTTCGTCCCCGAAATTCCCATAACCAAATAAACCATTTAATACTCGTAGAATAACCTTGGGTTCATCTCTCTCATTCGATCTTCTGTCTCCTAGGTAGCTTTCTCTATGGAATGGTTCCTCCACAACACCTTCACCAAACTCACCGTCTTGTTCCTTAGAACCTTATCTTTCCGATCAAGTATCGTCATCGGCTCTTCTTCGTAATACAAATCTAGGTTAAACTCTAAGGGTTGCAGAGGGATCACATGCGACGGATTTGTAACATAATGTCGAAGCACCGAAACGTGAAACACATTATGTACACTGGACAGCTCTGACGGCAATTCAAGCCTGTAAACATCTTCACCGACTCGCTCGGTGATCTGATAAGGTCCGGTGTACCTAGGACTCAGCTTACCTTTCTTTCCAAATCGAACAACACCTTGCCACGGTGATAACTTCATAAATACCCAATCACTTACCTTGTACACTCGATCAGTGGCATGTCTGTTTGTTAAACTTTTCTGGCGATCTTGGGCCGTTTTCCAAGTTAAAATTAATCACTCGAACATTCCAAGTAGACTCATCCATAACCTCAGGGCCCGCAAGAACTCTTTTGACAACTTCTGTCCAACACAAAGGTGTACTACAATCTTTACCAAAAAGTGCCTCAAATGGTTTCATACCCATGCTCGAACGAACGCTATAGATGTAGGCAATTCCCCTCAAATCCAACCGCTTAATCTAAACGTCGCCAACTGCAATACTGAAGATCTCAGCATATCCTCCAAGGTCTGTATAATGCTCTCTGATTAACCATCTATTTGAGGGCGATAAGTTGTACTATAAGGTAACTTGGTAACCAAGCTTCCTGTACGCTATCCAAAACTTAGAAGTAACCAACATACCCAAAAACTTAACAGTGTACATCGTCAAAATTGCTTTCTTTAATTCCACATAATTTGGCACATACGTCCCATTCTCTTGCATAAACATACCATCCAATTCTGCCTCGGTTAATTCTTGAATTCCTTCGTCAAATTTCTGGGCATCAAGTATACAATCAACTAAAATTGGTCTAACCTGAAAATTAGTCAATAAAGCTTCTTCTCAACTTTTACCTTAAGTTTCACTCCAGGGTCCTAAATCCGCAAGAAGGGAAAACACAACAAGCATACAAAGCATTAATTCTTACCGGAGCCTTCCTACCAAGTGCATCAATCGCAACAATTTCACGATCACCCTGGTCGTGCAATCATAATTATTTAGTAACTCAATCCGCCTTCATTGCCTAAGATTAGAATACCTCCGAGTAAGCAGACATTGGAGACTCATTTGATTCGTAAAAATCTTACACTTTTCACTATCAAAGTAATGTCTCCAAAACTTCCAAGTAAAGATGATTGCTACTAACTCCAAATTGAGTAGAGTAATTCATTTCATGAAGTTTCAATTGCCGTGAAGCATAGGCAATCTCCCTACCTTGCTGCATTAACACTTATCCAAGACCAACCAAAGAAGCATCACTAAAGACCTCATAATTACCGTTATCTTCTGAGAGTGCTAAAATACGTGTATGAGTGAGGAAATACTTCAACCGTTGAAACCTTTGCTCACAATTATTATCCACTCAAACTTAACCTCTGTTCTCGTCAATGTCGTCAGTGGCAAAGCAATGACTGGGAAATCTTTCACGAACCATCCACGATAGCCTGCCAAACTAAGAAAACTTCAAATCTCAATCACAATTCGTGGTTGTTCCACGTCCACGATACCTGGCAAACTTAAGAAAACTCCGAATCTCATCCACATTCCTGGTTGTTCCAAATTCTCAATTTTCCGCTACCTTTTAAAAATTCACTTGAATACCTTTAGCAAATATAACTTATCTCATAAATGCTTCTTGATTCATCCAACATTGGCATTTGCTAAACTTAGCATACAATCGACGTTCCCTCAAACTTTGTAACATCAACTTAAAATATCGGCGCCTCTTCGATTTCTGAAGCTCCGTCGAGTGCAGATTTTTATAGGGGCTGGCATTAAGTTCCAAAGCACACTTGAATCTCCACCAGTAGAAGCTCCATTCTTACACTTCTAAGATCTTGATTTGTTCGACCTCTTCTCTCTTCAACACCTTTGAAAATGTCTGGCCCCTCCGACCGTCGTTTTGACTTGAACCTTGTTGAAGAGGCAGCCCCGCCTTCTCCAGACAACATATGGCGCCCATCCTTCGTCTCCCCTACTGGTCCTCTTACCGTTGGGGATTCCGTGATGAAGAATGATATGACCGCTGCGGTGGTGGCCCGGAACCTTGTCACTCCCAAAGATAACAGACTACTTTCCAAACGGTCTGATGAGTTGGTTGTTAAGGATTCTCTGGCTCTCAGTGTGCAGTGTGCAGGTTCTGTGTCTAATATGGCCTAACGTCTATTTGCTCGAACCCGCCAGGTTGAATCATTGGCGGCTGAAGTGATAAGTCTCAAACAGGAGATTAGAAGGCTCAAGCAGGAGAATAAACAGTTGCACCGGCTCGCACATAGCTATGCTACAAACATGAAGAGGAAAATTGACCAGATGCAGGAATCTGATGGTCAGGTTTTACTTGATCATCAGAGGTTTGTGGGTTTGTTCCAACAACATTTGCCTTCATCTTCTGGGGCTGTACCGCGTACTGAAGCTCCAAATGATCAACCTCTGATACCTCCTCCTACTGGGGCTCCGCCGACTGCTGAGACTTCTCCTAAGTAGCCTTTGTGAAAGCTCTCTCTCTTGTATTTTTCTGTTTAATGTTCATTTTATTTTTCTGCTTAATGTTCCCTTTTCAATGAATTTTAATATATAAAAAATACCTTGTTTACTTGCTTAATGAATTCAACAAATAAGTTATGGATATTACGGTCTGCAGCCCGCAATAACTATAACTCATTGTTGTCTCGATAAGTAAGTAACAATTCCTGAAGGTGTAATATTATCATCTTGTTCTTCCTTAGAAATACATAAATACGCCTCGATCGTGCTCCAACATTACTTTCTTTGGCAACATCGTCCATAATCCGAAATATATCAGCCAGAGTCAGCTAGAATGACCTGTACGGCTGATTCTCTAGCTCAACCATCCATGCTAGCACATAAGTCGGAGTCAACTATAGTGACCTGTACAACTTACTCATCAAATTTCCAAATAATATGTCCACCGGATCCACCTCTTGTGGTCTGTACGGCTGGACTTATAACTCATCAAATATCCCTGTACTCACGGCCCATCTGACCAAACTATTAAGTTCATAAACCTGCTGGATCGATATTGTGGTGTCAGGGAAGACTGCTGAGTAACAACTGATTCTAGGGACCATTCATAACTCAATGTCCCATTTGTCCACATGAACACATTCACTGATTCCCACACTCTCCAAAGTGTCTAATATTGTACCTACGGCGCAAAGGTACATTTCCCTTACTCGAGTCACCTTGTCTTTAAGATCTGGGATCACCAGTAAATCTATCACTTCGCCTCTGACCAGTGGCATTAAACCTAAGCTGGAAGAATTAGTTCTAACTTCACTTCTTTTGAAGCTCTGAGTCTTTCGATGTCCTTGATATGACGGATCTTTAACTTTATCGTCTTTCCTCTAATTACCATTCTTTTCTTATTCTTCTTTACTCTCGCTGATCATGCTCTCAGAGTCCTCAATTCTCAACAACATCTTGTAAATTCTTGGTAAATAGTACATTGGATAGTGGTCGCCAAAGAACGCCACTTCTTCTTATTATCCAGCTAAAAACGACATAACACCTCGACCGGATTAACAACAACATCCGAATGGAAACAAGGCAAGTCTATAAACTTTCTATAATATTCATCCGTCGTCATTTTCCTTGTCTCACATTTGCAAATTCTTGCTTACTACCATCACAATATGCCGGATGAATGAACTTTTCTTAAACAATTCTTCAAACAACTTCCAAACAGCTGTCCTTCCGACATCATCGGATAACATTCCTATCTCCATCAGAATGCAGATTCAACACTAAAAAAAACTCGGTAGTCATCTTGACCCACCTGTCGGGAGGAAGATTCCCTTAACTTTGCATAATCCGAAACGCCTTTTCCCAAATGATTAAGCCATCAATCTGCTCCCTTAGGTCCTTCATATCCCTAAAGGGATTCAAATTTAACTTATAACCAGTCTCAAAGGTTCCTTTAGATAATAGATTGAATCATAATAGTAATAATTTCCCCCCAAACTACTATATCAGGGAAGTTAGGTTCATCCGAACTACGTGACTCGCTACGAGGCGGTATAGTTCTAACAGAAGACACTAGGAATTCTCAAGATGTCCAGAATTGCAACCTAGGCTCTGATACCAACTGACACACCCCATCCCGAAGGAGGGCGTGCTGGCCGTCACGTGAGAGTGACGTAACCATTTACACAGTTCGGAAGCTCTTAAAATACAATTACTAAATGGAAACCCCCGAGGGTGAGTCCTACTTTTGTGAATTCTGTAAGAACGCCGCTAGGTTCCTCGTGGCCACCAAAGCCCTGCTAACTTGAACCTGGAGGGGCGAAAAACAAAATTGAGTAGATCAGCAAAACAAAGCTTTTCGAAAATATTTCATTTAAAACATTTCTAACCCCTCACTGTAAAACCTGTATACTTTCCCAGAAAATAGCATATATATCAACATATATATAAGCAAATATCTCAAATCACTATCCTTTAACACTTTTCAGAAAAATATGACATGCCAAGTGTCCAAAAACATAATATAGATGCATCAATATAAATCAGGTGAAAATAAATCAACCGAAGACCCTGAAGTGGTCCTGTACGGCTGATTCTAAAGCTCAACATCCAATCCAACCAGAGTCACCTCGGTGACCTGTACGGTCCAATTCTGCACGTCACTCAGAACTACATAGAGTAGTCTGTACGATGACATGTGTATAAATACGCTCTAGTGCTTCTCTCAACAATCATCAGCGCGCATAACTAAGGTCACCCACTAGTCGGAATCACATCTAGTGATCTGTACGACTAGCATGTCGGAACCCTCACATGGTCTGTACGACATCCACCTACTTGGATCCAAGACGAGCGTGCGGTGTGGTGAATAACAATATAAGCACTATCACCTAGGTGCAGGTTATGAGCTTTCAATGCAATTCATATGATTAACTCAGCTGAATAATAAATAAACTCACCTGAGCGTCCACCGCGTCATTTCACGTATATATGCATCAATAATCAAACTAAATATCTCAATAATTCATGCATGGCAATTAAATTCATAATTTTCATAAAAACGTATTTTCTGGGAAAAAATAACTGTATATAGGTAATACGAAATCAAAATTGCCCACTCACCTGGAGTTCGCCCTACAACTCTCTAGCACGAAACGCCAAGGGGTCATGACGATCGGCGCCTAAAACAATAATCAATTCCAACCTCAGAATTCATATCGATAGAATATATAACTTATATAAAATACGTCACTATGTAGTTCGATCCGGAAGATCCGCCACTCAGATTTTAAATCCATAACTTCCAGAGGTCCACAATATATCTCTAGGATAACATCCTAAAATTTCATTACCATCCAACGGTCGGATCTCTGTCAATTAACAAAACTAGGTGACGGTTAACATTCTATATTATGGACTTACAACTCCAATTCCAGAAGATCCGCAAATCGGATTCCCAATCTGTAAGTTCCTATAATCCTCAAATATTACGTATTACGACGCATCAAAGTTTGGTGACGATCTAACGGTCGGATCATCAATTCACATTTTCACCTAATGCGAAAACTATAAAACGTTATTTGAACACCTAACCAACAATCCTTAATAACTTTCTCATACGGTGCTCAATTTGGGTATATGAATATACCACATTGACCTACTCGACGTCACGGACGTCGACAAATTTTTAAAATAATTTTTTGATGTGGCACGTGCCCCCACGCGCCAGGGAAAGCACAGGTCCACGCGCGCCCACGCGCACCTTCTTCCTCGCGAGTTTGCCGGACTGGTTTTTCCGGTGGCCGGAAAACTGGGGAATTTTCAAATACTTCGTTCTCCTTCGTTTCTCAACCATTTTCTTCGTATAATATATCAATTTGAAGCCCTCAACATGTAGAATCACAATATACTACTTTAAAGCTCTAAAAACTACGAAATCTCACCGGAAAAATTCCACAAGAACCGGCCAACTTTGAACGTGGTGATCCCGACGTCCAAAACTTCCAAACGAACGTCCCCGAGCTTCCTTAGGACCTCACTAAGCTACCTACAAGCTTGGATTGTCCTAAAAATCAACCAACATAAAGTTCATGAACAGTGCCAAAATCGATGCTTGGGATTTCGACGCGAAATCGAAAGATTTCTTACCTGAAATGGGTGTGGTTGAGTTCGTATAGTCCTCACGAGCACGATGGTACCTTCACAACCTTCGATCCGTGCTTGTAGGCTTGGTGGTGAGTGTGTTCGTACAAGTCGAGAGTGAGAGAGTGAGAGAAAGCCGTGACGGAGGAGAGAGGCAGCACGGGGGAAGGAAAGGGTTGAGGTTGACCCGTGTGTGTGTTGTGTGGTCCAACAAAACCCACCAAAATTCCAAGTCTTTTAATTCCTTAACCACACAAAAATACATACCAAATTGTAAATCAACCTTTAATCCAATTTAATTAATTTTCCAAAAACTTAGGAACCATGAAATGTTCAAACATATCACACACACGTACCTTAATACCCACTAAGGGTAAATCCGTCATTTCACATTCCCGTCAAATGTATCTCCGAGTTGGGCTGTGACAATGATGCCAAAACAAATAGTTAAATAATTGAAAGACACATAAAAAGTACAAAAACAAAGAATGAGGATCCTCTCCAAATCCTCTTTGAGGATCTCATGAATTTTTAAATCGTGTCTGTTCATCGTATATCGTGCGGTCAGTTTTCATCTGGTACTGTTCATGCTTAATTCTAAATAAAAGTATTTAAAATAATTTATGACCGCACAATATACAATGAATGAACACGATTTAAGATCCGGAAAGGATCCTCAAAACGAAACGGAAATAAAAGTGATGTGAGAGAGACCCCGCACCTAAGGAATGATTGTTCATGTTCATGCTGGCCGGCCTCAACAAGGATTGATTGTTTAGTGGAAAGCCAATCATGTGATTCTTGTGATGGTGTTGTTGAATTGAAAATGGACCATGTTCTCAACTACTCTAAGCGATGCTTGAATATTTTTGGTGACTTTGAAAAAAGTGGTAACTCGTGTGGCTTGTTTATATGATGGTAAATGAAAAGGTAGCCAAATCCTATGATGTGTTTATAGTACCATCTAAAGTTAACATACGTGCTGAGCCCAACGACCCACGTGTTACCATATCACCAAATATGTGTTATGCTTAAATGACCTCAGGCGTGATGGGGTGCATTGAGAGTGTGAATCTCACATCAAGGAATTAAGGAACTTTACAGGTGCTTAAAATGAGCTTGGTTACTCTCCATATTCAGCACACATGATGCCATTTTGTTTTTTTTTTTTATTTCGCTTTTTATGTTAGTGACGAAGAAGAGTGGGTTATGGATAGTGGGAGAGTTGTGGAAAATATGTAAAGTACAGACACACAAATAACAACAACAACAAAGCCTTTTCCCCCTAAGTGAGGTCGGCTATATGAATCTTAGAACACCATTGCGCTCGGTTCTATGTCATGTCCTCCGTTAGATCCAAGTACTCTAAGTCTTTTCTTAGGGTCTCTTCCAAAGTTTTCCTAGGTCTTCCTCTACCCCTTTGGCCCTGAACCTCTGTCCTGTAGTCACATCTTCGAACTGGAGTGTCAGTAGGCCTTCTTTGCACATGTCCAAACCATCGTAACTTATTTTCTCTCATCTTTCCTTCAATTTCGTGTTGGAAATATGCCCTGAAAGTCAATCTTTGGAAGAAATCTTTCAGGACAAATAAATGAATGTATGGATGAATCTTATACATCAAAGGCAAAGACACGAATTAGGACTATCTCAATAAACGAAATATGTCCTTAATAGTGTATCCATGGACAATGGATCGATTGAAGAAGTAATCTAATGATGTTAGACTACAGAGACCTTCTTCACATAACCAGATGTCCAAAAGGTTCCTGGTCATTGGATTGTCAGAGGGATACTGACAATGCTTAGACCAGTACATACTATGTCTGCTTCAAATGGAAGGATGGAAAGTCTCATCCCATTCATGTTGTGACACTAAGACAAGTATGTAGGTGCTCATTAGGGGAATGAGTTCACTGAACACAATCGAACGAGAGTACTTGCATGGAGGTCTACTCACATGTCAAGCAAGTAACTCTAATGGTTGGAATAATGTAAGTAATCCTTAGACCTGAGGCATCGTCGTTGTCTTGTGGTTAAGTACTTAATCTTTGATTATGTCAAAGTCTCCCCATTCGAGGGTGTCCACGGCATAATTGGGGTTAAGCCACTTAGTCATGAAGGCAAGTGTATGCGCAACAAGGAATCTCTAATCCTCGATAAGAGAGGAAGAATACTCTAAGATATGATTAAGGAATCTTCGGCCGAAGTATCGAGCGTATTAAAAGAAAAGCGTTCCTATACGACTCAAACGAATCATATATGAAGGAATAATCACATTAGGGGTTTGACATAATATCCATACCCTAATGATGTGATTGAGAGTATTGTATTAGAGAAGGATTGAATTACATTGTAATTCCAACTGACTAGGTTCTTCGAATAAACTTCTACATTAGCCTGGGTAGCTATGACATATGGTTAGATGTCACTCATAGCTTGTGAGTTCTTCTAGATGATTAAATGTAGTCGTCAAAGAAGAAAGGTGAATTAAAATGAAGTTTTAATTCACTAAGTGATTGGATTAAAATATAATCAATTGGTTTGGTGCCAATCACCTCACTGCCTCGCTAATTAGAACCTAAAAGATTGTTCACCGATACACT
>VIEB01000016.1:2370847-2411660 GCA_006547085.1 Malus baccata
TTTTAAAGCTTAAAAGAAGTGTCCTTGTCACTCTTGTTTTTGGGTTTGAAAAATCACCAAGAATACACAAATCTTGAAAATATGTTCATGGTTTTGTTCTTGGTGTTCATGGTTTGGTTTTGGGTGAAAGTGTTTTTATTTGGTTTTCATGCAAAGTTTTATGGTTTTGGATGATGTTCTTACCATCCATAATCATATTAAAACTTATAAAACCATAAGCTTATCTAAGAGATTTCCATCACCTTTTGAAATAAAATCATTTAAACCAAAACCAAGTGACAAACAAAATTATGATTTTATTCTACTTTGCATGATTTAAGGGAAGATAAGTGAGACTTACCTTCTCCCCAATTCAAGGCCGGCCTCCCCTAGTGGTATACCCACTTGTGGGGTATTTTGTAATTTGGAAAAGATATTTTATACTTTTGAGTATTTACGGTTTGACCCCTAACTTTTTCATATTTGCATTTAAGCCCTTACTAACTAGAAAGTTAAAATATTTGATTTTAATTTTGTTAGTTGTTTAAACTCATAATTATATTATGCCCATATGCACTAAATCTAAATGTTTATGTTGCATTCCATTATGATTATTTAAATGTGTTTAAGTAATTGTAAAATGGATGACTTTGGACTTATGCCTTAAACGATAATTGAGCTATGAGATAAGGCGCTAAAATCAAATTGTTTGAACCTTGGGAATGTGTTTTAATTACTGTTTAATTGGACCTTGTCACGTTTGACGTTAATCTATCTTTCCCCTTTTAGTATATGTAATTTATAGGAATATGTACAAATCGGTTTGTAATTCTTATTACTTCTTAATCTCTATTCGTTAGTTGATTCCCTCTAGTGCTAGACTAGAGTTTCTTTAACTATTGGTAAGGAGACATAACTAAAAGAGGGTTTTGACATGAGATTAAAGATTAAAAGGGTCCAATGCCCAAATTAGCAATGAATGATTGTCTTTCATTTCTAATGGCTCAGTGAAAATGGTTTTAGTTGGATTGATAAGCACGTAATTAAATTAACACAACCTCCCCGAGTTTATATTCAACAATGATGGCTCGTTGTTGCAATAACCTTATAAGTCCATGGTCATCCAAGAGCCTAAGATAACTATAAAGTCCAATTTCAAAGGAATGCAAAAACATTAGTAGTAGTAGTTACTTCCAATATTTGAAAAATTCGTTTTTGATATTGATTTGTTTTTCTCAAAACAAATAGTGGGAGTATCATACGCTACTAAACTATAATGAATACAATTAGTAGTTACATATATCTCCAATATTTTGAAAAATGTTTTGATATTGATTTGTTTTATGAAAACAAATAATGGGGATATCATACACTACTAATTTCATTAAACTTTGGACTAGTAGTTGTAAATAGGACATTATTTATTTGATTGTGATTAAATAAATTAAATTGATGAGACCTTAAAATCCCTCAACCACTCAATATTAAGTTGAAAGCGTAAGAGTGCTTAGAACACTTTTTCGTGGCCTTCCACCGTGGTAGGCTCCAAGCGTTTATGACTTGTACACCGCCTTCACCCTATCATGGGGAAGTGACAAAGTGCATGCTTATATTCAGGAGGAGTTTATTTAAAACATTTGATGAGGTTAAGGTAGGCAACGAGTATGGCCAATATCGTATCATCGTGAGGTCATGCTTGAACCCCTAGCTAAACCAGCATGGTGGGAAAGAACTTAACTAAGAAACATAATGCCAATATCGTATCATTGTGAGGTATTATTTTCTAGAGGCCAAAAAGATGGGTACTTGCAAGAGGTTGTTGCAAATGAGTAAGCATACTCTCTCATTATTATTGTTGCTAGCCATATATCGTATCATCGTGAGGTGGGCTTGGTAATAGTGAGCCTCCCATAACCCGCTAGGAGCTTTCTTTGAAATCTCCCGGATTCCATTATGGGGGATATGGAATTTGCCAAAAATGGTGGGTGGTGTCATTCGGTTTAAAGACCCGAATCGTTTGACTTAATCAACAATCAATCTAATTATTTTATTTGTTTATGTATATAGATATGGTTGGAAGCACACTCGCGAAAATACTCGACAAACATTGCCTAGAGGGGCACAATTTCCCATCATGGTATCGTAATGTCAAGATTCTCCTAACATTGGAGAAGATTGTTTACGTACTAGATAAGCCTCTACCTAACATACCTCTTAGCCCTGAGGCTACTGAGGATGAACGTGCTAAGTATGACAAGCACGTTGAGGATGATTTACAAGCCAAGTGCTATCTGTTGGCTTCCATGAATGAGGAGCTACAGAGACAGCACGAGGGCATGGATAGTGCATTTTCCATAATACTCCATCTTACGGAGTTATATGGCGAAGGGACGCGCAACCGTCGCTTTAGCACTGTTTGTGAACTTGTAAAGACCAAGATGGTCAAGGGGGCTCCAGTACACCAACATGTACTGAAGATGATAGGATTCATTGAACAATTGGAGAACCTTGGTACTCCACTTGACGGGGAATTGGCCCAGGACTTCATATTGGCTTCTCTTTCTGATTCATTTGCGCAGTTCGTAATGAACTACAATATGAATAAGATGGATAGTACTCTCTCTGAGTTACTAAACATGTTAGTAACTGCTGAGAAGACTATGAAGAAAGAGAGTGGTGTAGGGACTGTTGCAGTAGCCTACAACAAGCCATCCTCTTCCAAGGCCATGCCGCAAGGCAAAGGCAAAGGGAAGGAGAAGAAGTCACCCACTCCTAAGCCGAAAGGAGGAGTGAGGAAAAAGAAGGCAAAAGAGCCCAAAGGGACTTGCCACCACTGTGGAATGGAGGGGCATTGGAGGAGGAATTGCAAGTTATACCTTGCAAGTCTTAAGAACAAGCCACAAGGTATGGTTTATGTTCTTATCTTCAATTCTAAATGTTAGACCTTCTAAATATTTATATTTGATATAAAGAGCTAATCATTTGTATAAATTGTATATAGGTGGAGAAGCCAAGTAGAAGAAGAACAAGCAAGAAAATGTGGTGAAGGGTTCGGCCACTATGTTTTTGCTCACTACTTAGGAAGTTTGTTAGGCATTAAAGATTGTCATTAAACTTTCTTATTTTGATAAGAACTTATTATGTGGCTTCATGTGATGGAAGACCACTATATAATGCCTAAATGTATAAAGGTATTTATATTAGTCTCTAAATGTATGGAGCTAATATTTTTTTTTTATTAAACATTATGAATGTTTGAACTATCATATTAATGTAATGTGAAGTATGCCTTTTTAATATACTATTTCCTTAAAGTAGTGTTATGAATTGAAAATTGTCTTGTTGTATCCTAGATGAGATACAAGAGTTATATCACTTATTGTAATATGATAACCAAACTTTAGATTTATCAATTATGGATAGATCTCACATGTAGGACATAAAAGGATACAATGAATCTTTAGATTCGGTTCCATTTGTCTACTTATGAGTTCTATATGAATTGACAAAAGTCTAGAGAATCCTTTCTTGAAGAAAAGGAAGATCACATTATAATGATATAAGTAATAAGAAAAATGTTTCTTATATGGTTATCACTTGAAACACAATGATCAAGATCACTCTTGATTGAATTAGTAGTTTTGAACAACTAATTGGGCATTCTTTAAAAGGTTTTAAAATGTCAATTGTGTTAGTGATTAGACCAAGAAAGAAGTGTCTAAATCTATAAAATGTTTAAAGACTTTAGTCACTTAAATAACAAGACATTAACTTAGTGAAGATTGAAACAAATAAGCTTGAAATGTTTTAAAGCTACTACACAATGTCTTCTTCCAATATAATCCACTTTTATACATTTTGGATGTATGAAATAATTTCTCATTAAAGTCATGAGAAATAGTGGGAGGTGTGAAAATGGATATAAACTTGAATGGGATTGGTTTATAGTTGTCTAAAGAATAATAGTACTTGACTATTATTAAGAGTTTGTAATTTTAATTGTTAAAAGGACTCAAGCTCTTCAAAACGTTAAAATTCTATGTTGGTTTCGTCAACCTAACATAAAATAGGTATATGTTGGGAGTTGTCCATCATTCTCTTTTATGAGAACAAGCTAATAAACAAAGCATATGGACAAGTTGATGAAACAAAAGGGAATAAATTTAAAAAATGAGTCACAACATATGGTTTAACAATAAGACAATCCAAATTCAACATCTAATGTAACGATATTGCTCTATGTAGTTTTGATAAAGAATTATATCAACCACCTAGAAGGAATGGTTGAGTTTCTAGGAGCCATGCTTCACTAAAGAATTGGATAATTCTTATATGACTACATTAAAGGTCTTAGTATGACTAAAACTTGAAGTATGGTGTATGACACCATATAATTTAAATGAATTGACTTGATAAAGCAAGTCATACACATTTCATGGAATTACTTGAGAAGGAATTCTTTTGTGTATGATTCATTTAAGTTAGTGGGAGCAATATGCATTCAAATCAAGAAAATATAATTGTTAAGTTTTGAATGAATGCTAAGTTACATCAAGGCCAGTGGGAGTGATGTCATATTTTGAGCAACAAGATATGAATAAAGTCTATTAGATAGACTTGATAAAACATAGATGTTACTCAAAAATGACAAAATTGTGACACGGTCAATTTTGAAGTATAGACTTGAAATTGGACTTATTGATATAGCAAGGCTATCTCAATAATGTTATATGGGAAATAAATCTCAAATGTTGTAGATTTAAGAAAGCATTTTCCTATGTGATAGGAAATCACTTTCATAACCCTTATAATGAATGTGTCATAAAATCACAAAAGGGACACATGTATGGACTTGTGAAGTTGATATCCAAAGGTGAAGAACCACATGGGTTGTCACTTTAAGATATTACTATGTCCCAGGATCAGAACCAAAGCAACTGATAGAGTATTATTGCCTTTAAGAAATAAACATCAGAGTGGGACTCTGGAAGCGTGCATTTACTTAGGTTTTCAACCAAAGTGAAAATAAGCCATTTTAACAAATGGAACTTCATAATGGATGAAGTACTAATCATATAAATGAATTGTTAGTATTGTACTACAATGGTCTCTAGCTTGGAGCAAAATTTGTATAAAGTATACAAACGAAATATATGTTGATATTATAGTTTTAGAAACTGCTTCAAAAGGTGTTTTGAATGGAAGGGGTTCTTTTAGAACCAATGATTGAATCCAAACCATAAGGTCGTTAGTAGGGTACTACGACGTAATGGGGCGATAGCTCAAGCCATGGAATCAAGGTCTCATCAAAGTATTCGAACACAACAGAGAGACATCATCAAATGTTTTGGAAACATTTGATAAGTAAATCCCTTTTAAATGAAAAGAGATTAATACATAACCAAGTTAACCTACGAGCATAAACTCTCTTGACAAGATGTATAAGATACACTGGTGATTGACTTTAGTGCAAGTGGGAGATTGTTGGAAATATGCCCTAAAAGTCAATCTTTGGAAGAAATCTTTCAGGACAAATAAATGAATGTATGGATGAATCTTATACATCAAAGGCAAAGACACGAATTAGGACTATCTCAATAAACGAAATATGTCCTTAATAGTGTATCCATGGACAATGGATCGATTGAAGAAGTAATCTAATAATGTTAGACTACAGAGACCTTCTTCACATAACCAGATGTCCAAAAGGTTCCTGGTCATTGGATTGTCGGAGGGATACTGACAATGCTTAGACCAGTACATACTATGTCTGCTTCAAATGGAAGGATGGAAAGTCTCATCCCATTCGTGTTGTGACACTAAGACAAGTATGTAGGTGCTCATTAGGGGAATGAGTTCACTGAACACAATCGAACGAGAGTACTTGCATGGAGGTCTACCCACATGTCAAGCAAGTAACTCTAATGGTTGGAATAATGTAAGTAATCCTTAGACCTGAGGCATCGTCGTTGTCTTGTGGTTAAGTACTTAATCTTTGATTATGTCAAAGTCTCTCCATTCAAGGGTGTCCACGACATGATTGGGGCTAAGCCACTTAGTCATGAAGGCAAGTGTATGCGCAACAAGGAATCTCTAATCCTCGATAAGAGAGGAAGAATACTCTAAGATATGATTAAGGAATCTTCGGCCGAAGTATCGAGCGTATTAAAAGAAAAGCGTTCCTATACGACTCAAACGAATCATATATGAAGGAATAATCACATTAGGGGTTTGACATAATATCCATACCCTAATGATGTGATTGAGAGTATTGTATTAGAGAAGGATCGAATTACATTGTAATTCCAACTGAATAGGTTCTTCGAATAAACTTCTACATTAGCTTGGGTAGCTATGACATATGGTTAGATGTCACTCATAGCTTGTGAGTTCTTCTAGATGATTAAATGTAGTCACCAAAGAAGAATGGTGAATTGAAATGAAGTTTCAATTCAATAAGTGATTGAATTAATTGGATTGGTTCCAATCACCTCACTGCCTTGCTAATTAGAACCTAAAAGATTGTTCACCGATACACTATTGTAGTGAGTAACCAATGGATGATGGAAATAATTAATTGGATTAATTAATTGTTGTGATTAATTTAGAAAGTCTAAAGAAATCATAAAAGCGATAAAGATCGTTTTGGGCTTAAAGAAACGTTCGGGTTTAATTGGGCCCATTGGGCCTAAACCCATTGGGCTTTTATTCAAGCATTGGATGACTTGAAATTGTAAAAGCCCAAAGCCCAAATAAACAACAAAAGGGCCGGCCATATAGGTGTGGAAATGGGTGAGATATTTAGTCAATTTGTTGGCTAGGTTTTCTTTTGTCTATATAAGGAACTTTATAATGATATTTTCCATAAGGTTTTTATTTGGTGTTTAGAACAACAAAGAGGCAAAAGAATATCTCTAAAAACTATACAAAGGGCCGGCCACCAAAGGGAGTGATTTAGCTAACAATCTTTCACTCTTTTGGTTATTCCTTCATCCTTCTCACTACATTTGTGGGTGAGGATCTTTAGAGGTTTCCTACTTTGGAAACTTGAAGAGAATCTAGGAGCACTCATTCTAACAAAGTGGAGGAGGCAAGGAGGGAAGCTAGCATCAAGGATTTCAAGGAGCAAAGAGCTTGGAGGTGGTCCATGCTTGGTCTAAAATCAAGATCAAGAGGTATAAGACTAACCTTCACTTTGTTCTTGATTCTATAAAATGTTTTGATGCATTATATATAAACCTATGAACCTTGAAGGGGATTTGCATGACTATAGCTTTGATATTATATGATAACATGCTTCCGTTGCTCATGTATATAAATTTTGAATTGTATATGCATGCTAGTCATCTAGAAATCTCACATGAAACTCACAGATTTCCCTTCATTTCGGCTACTTCTACTTTACCTCGGATATCCTCATTCCTAATCTTATCCTTTCTCATGTGCCCACACATCCAACGAAGCATCCTCATCTCCACTACATCCATTTTATGTACGTGTTGATGCTTCACCGCCCAACATTCTGTGCCATACAGCATCGCCGACCTTATTGTCGTCCTATAAAATTTTCCCTTGAGCTTTAGTGGCATACAACGGTCACACAACATGCCGGATGCACTCTTCCACTTCATCCATCCAGCTTGTATTCTATGGTTGAGGTCTCCATCTAATTCTCCGTTCTTTTGCAAGATAAATCCTAGGTAGCGAAAACGGTCGCTCTTTGGTACTTCCTGATCTCAGATTCTCACCCTTAACTTATTTTGGCCTCCATTTGCACTGAACTTGTACTCCATATATTCTATCTTTGATCGGCTTAGGCGAAGACCTTTAGATTCCAACACTTCTCTCTAAAGGTTATGCTTCGTATTTACCCCTTCCTGAGTTTCATCCATCAACACTATATCGTCTGCGAAAAGCATACACCAAGGAATATCATCTTGAATATGTCATGTTAACTCATCCATTACCAATGTAAAAAGGTAAGGACTTAAGGATAAGGCTTGTTGTAATCCTACAGTTATGGGGAAGCTTTCGGCTTGTCCTTCATGAGTTCTTACGGCAATCCTTGCTCCATCATACATATCCTTTATAACTTAGATATATGCTACTCGTGCTCCTTTCTTCTCTAAAATCCTCCAAAGAATGTCTCTTAGGACCCTATCATATGCTTTTTCCAAATCTATAAAGACCATGTGTAGGCAACATCTACCTACACAAGCTCAATCAAGAGATAGGGAGGATCCGACAAAAGTACGAAATTCTGATTGTTCAGAGAATCAGATTGGTTTTATTAAGGACAGGTCGTATTGATGACCAAGAAAACTCTGGAGAACTTCAACGCTCCCCAAGATAACAGAACCGTCATTGTGGGGAGGGCAAAGAGCATGGAGAAATGGTCCCTCAACTCCAACCCAATTGGACCAACAATCTCTCAACTATAACCTAATTATAGCAAAGATCCTTCCAACATGATTTGGCGAAATTCTGACAGAGTTCATGAAAAGGACCATAGCTGCACATTTTGATGAGTTAAGGGACTAATGGTCATGGATTTTTAGTTAAATTACCATTGCTCCAATTTTCTCTTAGATTGAGCTCTCGAAACTAAAAGTTGAAGCAAATAGGGGCACCCATGAATCTATCCAGGCTTGTTAATTGATCTAGCCCAACCCAAAATTGCTTTAGTCAAATTGGGCTGGCCCCCAAATCCAGGCATTGTCCTCTATGCTGCCCGCTCAAAATTTATAGGTATTTAGGCCATCTCCAACTGAAAGAGGGCAAGAAGGCTTGTTTTAGCCCTCTGGCCCTCCAAGAAATTAATATTCTAATGAACAATGCAGAGCCATATTTCCTACCATCTCCAACCGAGGACCAAAAGGTCATAGGGCCAAACATAATTTATTATTTAAATTAAAAAACTACAACTTAAATTAAAAAACTACAACAACTTAAATTTATAGGAAAAAAAATGATAATTTAAAAAAAAATTAAAAAATTTTGGCCAAAAAAAAAATTCAAATCCAACGGTAACTAACGTTAGCTAGCCGTCAGATTTGAAGTTTTTTGGCCTATAAATAGGGTGGATTATGGGCTATAATTCACACACCTTTGAATTCAATATCTTTCAATTAAATATCTTTCAATTCAAGTTTGTAATGAATTCCAACTTTAAATCCTCTTCGGATTCCAACTAGGGGTCCTCATCCAATTCCAAAATGGAAGAAAAGATGAGACAAGAAGATGAGGAGTCTGATGAAGATGATGAAGCATGGCGTAACACACAATATGTGGTAGCCATGGCTGTGGCCATGGTGTGTTAGCCAACTAAGGAACAACCTCAATGGGGTGGCTCTGTTGCTGGTCGCTCTTACAAACCACGAAACAGAGCGATGACACATGCCAATCTAATGAACAACTACGTCAACCCCAACTTGGTGCACACAGAAGATGATTTCAGACATTGCTTCCGGATGAAGCGTCATGTCTTCGAGCGTTTACTGCATGATGTCTACCATGTCAATCCATACTTTCAATAGAAGTTGGACATAGTAGGACGCCTTGCTTTCTCACCTCATCAGAAGGTTATTGTTGCACTAAGAATGATGACATATGGCTTCCTAGTTGATTCGATGGATGAAACATATGGTATGTTTGAGTCTACATGCCTTGATACTCTTTCTGAATTCTGTAACACAATTGTTCAGCTTTACAAAAAGGAGTACCTCCGCGAGCCAAATCGAGAAGATCTGGATTAGCTCATTTGCAAAGCTGAAGACCGTGGATTTCCAAGCATGATAAGGTCATTAGACTACATGCATTGGAATTAGAAAAAATTGTCATACCGAATGGCAATGAGGCTTTAGCGGAAGGTCGAGAAAGCCAATTATTGTGTTAAAGGCGGTTGCCTCGTATGACCCATGGATATGGCATGCTTTCTTTGGAGTCCTTGGATCCCAAAATGACATTATAGTTCTGGGGCGTTCACCCCTCTTTAATAACCTGACAGAAGGTAAATCACCTCAACTTGACTACTGCATCAACGGGTGTTAGTACAATATGGGGTATTACTTAGCAGATGTCATCGACCCAAAATGGGTGACACTTGTCCAAGTAATTCCAAACCCTGCGAATGACGCCAAAAAGTGGTTTACCTTACAACAAGAATCATACCGAAAAAGATGTTAAGAGAGCTTTCAGTATTCAACAAGCACGGTGGAAGATCATCAAGGAAACGGCAAGAGGGTGGAGTCGAGAACATTTGGACTCCATCATGATGTGTTGCATCATATTACACAACATGATTGTGGAAGATGAACGAGATGGGTATATTAATAGAGATTCTGATGACGACCAATAAGATCCAGATAGATCAAGAAAGGCTTGTGCAAAAATATTGTTGGGTTTTTGGCTCAAAATTAAGATGATGCAATAAATTATGTTTGTGTTACCTATTTGGTTTTGGTATCTTATTTGAGTTTGGATTTGACTTCTTAGTTAGTTTCCTTGGTGGAGAGATTTTGTTAATTACGTATTTGATTAGGATTTGGTTTGCTTCCTATTAGGATTCTTATTGTAACCTAAGTCCTATGTACTATAAATAGGACCTTAGGGTTAGTGTATTTTGTGTGGCTCATTTGTGTGGCAATTTGTTGAGAGTCAATTTGTGAGTTTGTGAGTTAGAGAGCAATTTGGGAGAATCTTCTCTGTTAGTTTTGGGTTCTCTACTCGTTTGGTTTAGGGTTTATAATTTGTGGGATTTGGGTTGTGAGAGTTTAAACACTCTTCTGTAATCTCAGCTTGTTTAGTGAAATTCCTTATCGTGCTTTGCTCGTGGACGTAGGCTTTTGATGTGAGAATTACTTGACACACAAATTAAACCCTCTTTTTGACAATTGTAGTATAGATGTAAGTAGGGTATCGTTCTAGGCCGGGGATTAGGAGGGATTGCTAATCTATTCTAAATTAATTTAAAAATATTAAACAAGACTCAAGGACACAAAACTAGGCTAAAAACTCTAATAACTCGAAACACACTAAGAATGACTCAAAATAATAAAAACAATCAAATTGGATACTAGGAACTGAAATGGACGGAAATTGAATTAAAAGACTAACAACAATGAAAACTAACTAAATAATATAAGTTAATAATGGGGGTTTTTGTTTTGATGAAAAGTAAATTAAACTTAAATAAATTACAGAATTGACAAAAACATGAAATTAAGGTGAAAGGATAGGTGACGGACTAGCTAGAGGGTTCTTCTCCACACATGACACATATGCAACCTGAATTGATTTTCAGTTGTTCTTTCAATAAATTGTGAATCTCAATACTCCAGATTAACCGTGAACACCACTTTTTTAATCTTCAAGTTTTCCTTAAGTTATTGAATTGGACGGGAAAACGCATACAACAATTCAAAACATTCTTCAAAAGTCCCCTAAGTGAAAAGCACAATAGAGATACAATCAAAGATCATTAAACTTTGTGAAAACTATAAGCATTGACGAGGCATTCGTAACTATGAAAAGCATGATACTCTTGCCAAGAATTCACTTAACACGATTGTGGATAACAACCTTCACTACTTGTGAATATAAGTTCATAACGATTAGGTGAAATTCACTTATATTCTAGCATCAAATTCATGCATGTAAATTAAGTATGCATCCTTAATCGACATACAAAAATAAGTTATCAATCAAGCAGTTAAGCAAATTAAATCACAACTCAGAAATCACAACTGAAGGTAATCAATTCATATTACAAATATATTCATGGCTTTGAATTAACCTCTAACCAAAATAAGTTTATTTACACATTATTAAAATAGAAATAAAATAGAAGTTTGGAAAGATTAAACCGAGAGAATCTGCTGCGTTCGTGCCCACACTGCCAGTCTTTCTCCACTCTTCCTGCCTGACCCTCTTCATGTGTCTCCCCGCCAGTCTTCTTCCCTCTATTCTCTTTTATTCTCTTCCGCTGCCCACTTTGACTAACCTCTGGCTGCGCCAGTCTCTCGCTGCCAAAGGCAGCACCTATTCTCTCCCTCTCGTTACTGACTTGCTGACCAATCCTTGCTCAAGCTGCCAAATGGCAGCCCCTGACCTTCTCCCAGTGCTGCAAAGCAGCTATCTCCCTTGCGTCTCTGCGAGCTGCCCCAAAGGCAGCTCCCCCCCTTGCTTTCTGCCTCCTCTTTCTATTTTTCTATTCCCTTTTCCGCCACTCACTCCTCTGTCACTTCTCTTCTTTTGCCTTGGATTCTTTCCTTTCTTTGTCCAGCTCTTTCTTTCCACCGTTTTCTTTCCACGCCTGTCTCCCAGCTGCAAAGCAGCTGTTTCTTTATTTTATTCCATCTCCCCTGCTCACTTCTTTTCCCCTGCCAAGGGCCCGTGTCTCCCTTGGATTCTTTTGTTGTCTAGTTGAAAAGCCATGCTTGGTAAACATATATACATTCTGCATAGATTTAAGGACATAGATGTAGTTCAATTATAATCGCAATGAATAAACTAAATTAATTGACCTACAAAAAAAAATCATAATGTTCGAAGTAACTATTCTGTTTATTATTTAAAACTCATTTGTGCTATTTTTATTTTCTTTGCATAACAAATCCTATAAACACAAAAATAACGTAAATAGCTCAAAAATATAAGGAACTAACTAAGAAAAGACGAGTGAATTCGAAGTAAAAATATATATAAATATGATCCGATCAGCTTTACACCGAACCACGTAAATCTCTTGCGTTAGTTTGTGATTGTTTGTTTTAGCTTTCACCTACAACGTTGATATTGGTAATTTGTTAGAATCGCTTCCGTTTGCGCATAAAAGTACAACAAATGGTATCAAAGCCAGGTTTTCGGCTTGGACTTTGCTTGGCAGTCTCCATGAAGCCTTATGTGTCATCTGTGAAAGTTGATATTGAAAAGTTCAATGGCAATGACTTTGGTATTTAGTAATTGAATATGCATGCTTTGTTAGTTCAACAAGGGCTTTTGAAAACACTAAAGGATGTGAAGGCTTTGCCGAATTCGTGGATTGATGAGGAAAAGGAAGATGTTATGAAACGGGCACTTGGAGCAATTCTGCTGACTTTATCTAATGAAGTCTTGTGTGAAGTTAGTAACGTCAAATCTGCACCGGAGTTGTGGCTCAAATTGGAGAGTTTGTATATGACCAAATCTCTTGCTAAACGGTTGTATTTGTAGAAAAGTTTGCATACTCTTCGTATGGATGAAGGTACGTCAATTCATAGGCATGTTGATGAATTCAATAAACTTATGATGGATTTGAAAAGTGTGGATTACCAAATAACTTTGTTGTGTTATTTATCTCCTTTGTATGAACACTTTGTCGATACCATGCTATTTGGTAGAGAAAGTCTTAGTTTGGAAGATGTTAAAGTTGCTTTGAATTCTAAAGAGCTAAAGAATAAAGTGTCTAACACACAAGATGGAGCCTTGGTAGTTCAAGGAAGGAATAAGGAAAAGAGCAAACTTGGAAATAACACTTGTAGCTATTGTTATAAAAAAGGTCATTGGAAAGTAGATTGCCCTAAACTCGGCAAAAAGAAGTCGTTTGATAAGCCTTTTGCTAGTGTTGATGCAAACATTGCAGAAGATCTTTGTTCTGAACTCCTCTAAAGGTTATGTGAAGAGGTGGAGCTTGGTACTCAAGCTCTTTGGGTGGAGTGCAATTCGCACTTTTTGTTCGTATTTTCAAGCTTTTGCTTGGATTTTGTTTCGTATTTGTTAGTTTCCGTAATGGAATTTGTTGGAGATGGCATTGGAGGAAATTTCAAGTTTGAAGACTTTTGGATTTTTTGAGTCTAGGTGGAGATCCGTTTTGAAAGAATTTGGTGCACGTTTGCGTTTGTATTTTGGTATGCCAAATTTGGAAGTTAGCTAATTTCTCGCTGAGGTGGAGATTGTTGGGTTTTTGTCTCAAAATTAGGATGATGCAATAAATTAGGTTTGTGTTACCTATTTGGTTTTGGTGTCCTATTTGAGTTTGGATTTGACTTCTTAGTTAGTTTCCTTGGTGGAGAGATTTTGTTAATTACCTATTTGATTAGGATTTGGATTTACTTCCTATTAGGATTCTTATTGTAACCTAAATCCTATGCACTATAAATAGGACCTTATGGTTAGTGTATTTTGTGTGGCTCATTCGTGTGACAATTTGGTGATAGTCAATTTGTGAGTTTGTGAGTTAAAGATTAATTTGGGAGAAACTTCTCCGTTAGTTTTGGGTTCTTTACTCGTTTGGTTTAGGGTTTATAATTAGTGGGATTTGGGTTGTGAGAGTTTAAACACTCTTTTGTAATCTTAGTTTGTTTAGTGAAATTCCTTGTCGTGCTTCGCTCGTGGACATAGGCTTTATGTCGAACCACGTAAATCTCTTGTGTTAGTTTGAGATTGTTTGTTTTAGCTTTCACCTACGACGTTCAAATTGGTACTTTGTTAGAATTCGCTTCTGTTTTTACATAAAAGTACAACAACTATATGATGGGCCTAATTTGCCTTTGAATCCAATAATTGGTAGTATCTCTTTAAATGAGTACATGAGGCGCTATAGGATGATACGTTCCTGTGCCACAAACAAGTATCTACAACAGGATCTTGTTGCACATTTTTGGGCCAAAAGAAGCATGGAGTAGGCATTTAAGTTTTATGTTGTTAAATGTTTTTAAAAATGTTTTTTTAAGTTTCATGTTGCATAATTTTTATGTTGTTTAATGTTATTTAATATTGTTTAATATTATTTAATATTATTTCATGTTACTTAATTTAATGTAATGTTGTTTCATGTTACTTAATTTAAGAAGTTACAGGGAAAAAAAAATTTGTGACGTCAACAACTAGCTGTTGCATTCAAACTATGGCCCTACCAGAGGCTAGCTGGCTAGCTGAATTGGGCCAGCCGGTTAGCCCTTTAGTTCATTTATGTCTTGTGAAATCCAGGAGCTCTTTGACCTGGTCTTCGGTTAGAGACGATTTTCGGACTATTTAGTAACGCTTGGTTGGAGATGGCCTTACAATTCCTTCCCAAAACTTTGACGCGTACTTACAATTCCGCCCACTTTCTTCCTCTCCGCGAAGTCTATTGTTTCACCGATGCCCATATCCAGCAGAAGAAAGTGCGGCCCAAAGCGCCTATAGAGCGCCCTTCGTCGTATTGTCTTCCTCCAGAGGCACAGCCAGGTTCACCTTCTCCTTCTTTCTTCTTTTCGCAGATCAATCCTTCGTCGAATTAGGGTTTTTTTTTTTCACAGTTCGTTCCGGGATCTTACTTTTAGGGTTATGCATATTTGGCCTGCAAGCTGTTTGATTAAATGCCTCAAAGAAGCATCTGACGAATCAGTTTGTTTTTTTTTTTTGCTCTTTCGTCTGTTGAAGGTTCTGTTAGTTTAGCTTTCAATTGCTTTTTGTATAATTGTGGGTAATGTTGTGGCAATTTTTTACATGAATTTGATGGTGCGGAGATTTTGGGTCGATATGTATACTATGACTGTTGTTTCCACTGCCATTGTTTGTGAAATTTCGGGGCTGTGACTTGTGAGTTTTCATGATCCTCAGAGTTGAAATATAGTTGCTTTTAGGACCCTTGAGGCTTACCGAAATTGTGGTCTCTGATTTCACTTCTTGACTAGTGTTTGGGGTTTTACGAATCATAATTCTCATAGAAAATAGGTGAATTTAGACCGCTATTTTCCTTATTCAGGAGGAAATGCAGAGACTGGCTTTGTAAGTATGCATATTAATGCGACCTGAATTCAGTTGAACAAAAGTGATACGGTCCGCCTTATTTTACCCGTGTTTTACTTCCTGAGTTTGAAACTAAAATGGTTACAGATTAGGGAGTTTTAAATCTACTGGTTACACATTATGGAATAATAATGCGCCCAAAAGATTGTGATAGAAAGTTTAACTGTCAAGATTTGTTCTCTATTGTATTGTTGTCTTCAATACTTGCATTTTAGTACATGTCAAGTCTAATTATTGCACTTGTCATAGATATATTTGCGCAAGCTTTACTGTTTGTGTTTGTAACATTAGGCCTGGAAATGTGAAAAGAAAGAAAAAGGTTAACAAGATATCAGATGGTTTGTTCTGTTTGAGATGTGTGTATTTTTTTTTCGTTGTCTCAGTTGCACTTATAGATTAACTTAAGTGGATGTCCTTATAAGGTATGTAATCCTTGTGATGGGTTTCTTTTCCATTCGTCACTTTGTGTTGATTTAAACCCCCCAAATGAGTTTAATGTTATCAGAACTTGAGGTTGAATATCTTCTATATGTAAATAAGATACCTTTCTCAAAGAGTCTTTTCAAACTTTGGGAGGACTGTGTAGTATTCTCTATATTGGCAATAAGCACTTGTAGTAAGCCTAGTATGTATTCTCTATATTGGCAATAAACAGTTGTATCAAGCCTTTGTCTGCTGGAAGGTGTACGAACTAAGACCCCACAACTTAGGCTCGCTTAGAGTTTCGGGAGATGGGATTTTATTCAATATCTAAGGAAATCCATTGTATGTATCATAGATTATAATGCATCTGTCTGACCAATGAAGCTATAACCATTAAAATCCAGCAACAGAATTCATATTTTACTTTTTGAATAGGCTTTATTTTCTTGAACTTGATCTTGAATTTCAAATTTCAATATTAGTTATGCATGCAGCATAATTTGTGAAAGATAAGAGATTCATTGAACCGCAATGGTACAGTTGTACATTGGAACTTTAGTAAGTTTATAGTCATTTTCTTTGGTGTTTGATAATAATGTGTATGCACACCTGGCTGTTGAATTTCATCCAAGAATAGGGCTGAGGATCCTCAATTACTAGTATCCTACTGCCATTGTCGGTAGCATGCATGAGGGGAAGGGAATTACACCGCTATAAAATATACTGTTTGTTTATCTTTCAAACAACTAAAAATTTTCGACTGATGAAATCACCAGCTGGCTGACCAACCCAGATATACATAAGATTTGAAACAATATAGGGGTAGTGTTCCACACTTGAAATTTCAAGAATGCGAGAATTGTTGGTTTCCGTTTCTATTTCTGACAGAAATCCTCTCTCAAAGTCTAGAGTTTGTTGCTGCAATGTTTTACAGTTATTGTCTCTCTTTCGATAGTCATTTTATTTAGGTTCTAATCAGGCATATTTCCAGCCTTCTAGGTATCTTATCAGGGAACCGTCCGATTATGGACAATTTTAGCATTCAGATTAGCTCCAATCTGGTTAAAAAGCTTGCTGAGGATGCTGAGAAGTCAAAGAGGAAACCTATAAGAACTAAAAAGGTACCAAGAGAGCCTCTGCATCCCCAGGCAAAGATAACTCAGAAGCAGGGTTCTGATGACTCTAAAACACTCAAAGGACCAGGTGCCAAAGCATGGCCTCTTCAGTCTCCTCTATTCATGCCCGTAACCCCTCCTCCTTCACAGTCACCCTATGCAGAGCTTGATGCCATTAGATCTGTTCTGCAAGAAAGCGAGAGGGTTGTGGAGCGGTTGCAGAAACACGACGAGAAAATGCTGCAGGAAGTGACACAAAAAGCAAAGGAACTTCGTGATAAGGAGTTCAAGCTTCCATTCCAGAAGCCTATGCCCTGCTCAAATGAAAAGGATGCTTGCTTGTCTTGCTACAAGGAGCATGTCGACAACCCTCTGAAATGTGCTGGCGTTGTAAAAACATTTGAAAATTGTGCTCGCAGAATTAGGCAGCAAGTGGGTACAGCAGAGAAGTAAAGAAATAGAGAGATTTTCAGGTCATGTACTCGAGCGGAAGCCGGTTTCCAAGATTTTGGTAGTACAAAATAAACCAAACACTATTGATTGTCCTTGTTATTGAACTGCTTGCTGTGGTCTTATACTGTCATCACATTTCTGTTGAGTCTTTAACTTTACATGCTGAAACTGCTTCAAAATTCACGAGTGTGAGTGAAATGTTCACTATTTTAGACATGTCTATCACAAATTTACGAGTTTCTGTAATCAAATCAAGCATTCTTCCCCGCGCTAAAATTGTGTGAAAAGTTGATTGCATCTTGTTATTTACAAGGTTCTAAAAGACGCTAGGTGCTAGTCGGGTAATGGGTTGAAGCCTAGTGCCTAGGCGGGGGCATAGACAGACTAGACGAATTTGAGTAAATTTATTAGGTATCGTATGAATAAGTGTGTGCTTATAATTAAAAAATACATAATTTTATTGGAATACATACATTGCAAAATAGAATGACATATAGATTACTAAAGTATTAGAATATAATGAAAACGTGGTGAACAAACATATAATGTGTGTTCATCTAAGTATTCAAAAAGTCTCTTACAGTTTATTAAAAAAATAAAATGCAAAATGAAAGTTATCTATTTTTTGTCTCAGTGGGAGTCGCAACATAGGTGGGTGGGTAGGCGAGTTCAGATGGGTTAAGCGGGTGCCTAGGTGGTCTAGGCGGATGCCTAAGCAGGCCTAAACACCCTTTCTTAATTTTCAAACGCCTAGGAACTAATTGTGGCAGTGGCTAGCAACCTAGGCGGAGTTAGGCAGGGAATTTTAGAATAATGGTTTTTGAACAACGTGCTTTTTAGCCAAAATGGTCCATGAGATTTGAAAACGATGGAAGTAGCCCTGAGTTTGCCCACCATCAATCATATTGGTTTTTTTGTGAAAAATCTCCATTAAATAACGAAAAATGACAAAAATACCTTCAATTTTTGTCAAATCATTTTGACACATCCCGATCTTGAGATCAGGGCGTCCTGGCTGCCACGTGAGCGTGACGTAACCATAAGTGCGATACGGAAGCAAGAAAATAAGAAACATGAAGGATTAATACCAACTACTAGCAGAAATATTCAACTAGCATACTAGAGCGGTTATAAAGTAAACACACAATTTAGAGCGAAGGTACTAGGTGCAGTCAAGTAGGACTATAATTAAAGTACAACACCCGCAGGTGAGTCCTACATGTAGAGTGTCTGTCAGAATGCCGAAAAGAACCTCGTGAGCCGCCAACTGCTAGCTAGAACCTGGAGGGGTGCAAAAAACAAAATTGAGTGGGTCAATAAAACCAAATCTTTCCAAAACATTTATTTAAAACACGTCTAACCCCTCACCGTAAAACCTGTATACTTTCCCAGAAAAATAGTATATAAACATATATATATCATCAAAAGCTCAAATCACAATCCTTCAACGCTTTTCAGAAAGAATATGCCATGCCATGCCACATGTCAAAATACAATATAAATGCATCAATATACGTCAGGTGAAAATAATAAATCAATCGGAGACCCTACAATGGTCCTGTACGGCTGATACCATAGCTTAATGTTCCATCCAGCCGGAGTCACCCACCGTGACCTGTACGGCCCTGCCGGAGTCACCAACTGTGACCTGTACGGCACTACATTGCACATAAGTTGGAACCACCTATAGTAGTCTGTACTAAGATGATAAAATAATACGCTCTAGTGCTCATCTCATCAATGATCTGCGCATATAATCGAAAATCACCTACTAGTCGGAACCACCTCAGTGGTCTGTACGACTAGCATGTCGGAACCCTCACATGGTCTGTACGACATGCACCTACTTGGATCCAAGGTGAGCGTGCGGTGCGGTGAATAATATGAGCACTAACATCAAGGTGCATATTATGAGTTCTCGACCCAATTCACATTATCGATGATTCACATAATTTCCATAAAACTCACCTGGGCGTCCACAGCACCAATTCACACACATATATACATGCATTAACATCAATCCATAATATTCATAATATGCATGCATGGCAATTGAAACTTACTTTCATATAAATTAAAGCTCTTGGAGAATTAATAGTATATAGGTAATACGAAAAACAAAACTGCCCACTCACTGGTAAGTCGATGGGTCGTAACCCCCGTGACGTCCCTAGATGCACTCGTCCTCGGGATAGGTGTCACCTATATGCGAGACAACTATAAAAACGTTAATTAATGCACATAACCGATAATTCGAAATAACTTCTCATATGGTGCTCAATTTGGGTATGTGAATATACCACAGTGACTTACTCGACGTCACGGACGTCGACAAATTTTTAGAATTAATTTTGGGCTTGTCACGCACCCCCACGCGCCGTGGGTGGCACGAACCTACGCGCCCCCACGCGTGTCTTCTTCCTCAACCAGTCGTCAGACTGGTTTTTCCGGTGGCCGGATTCTGGGCATTTTTCAAATGCCTTGTTCTCCGTCAATTCTCAACCATTTTCTTCATATTTTATATCAAATTGAAGCCCTAAACATGTAGTTTCACGTTATACTACTTTAAGGCTCTAAAAATCAAGAAATCTCACCGGAGAAATCCCACGAAAACCGGCCAACTTTGAACATGGTGATCCCGACGTCCAAAACTTCCAAACGAACGTCCCTGAGCTTCCTTAGGACCTCACTAAGCTCACTATAAGCTTGGATTGTCCTAAAAATCAACCAACACAAAGTTCATGAACAGTGCCAAAATCGGTGCTTGTGATTTCGACGTGAAATCGAAAGATTTCTTACCTGAAATGGGTGTGGTTGAGTTCGTATAGTCCTCACGAGCACGATGGTACCTTCACAACCTTCGATCCGTGCTTGTAGGCTCGATGGTGAGTGTGTCCGTACGGTTAAGAGAGGGAGAGAGTGAGAGAGAGAACCGTGAGGAAGAGAGAGAGATACGGGGAGGAATGGTTTGTCCCGTGTGTGGATGTGGTCTAACCCAAAGCAATTCCAAATTTCTCTAAGTCCCTAGCCACACAAACACAAACCAATTTTTAATCCCAACTTAAATTATTTTCCAAGAACTTAGGGATGTATGTATTTAACCAATAATGTGACACACGCACCTTAGCCCCCGCTAAGGGGTAATCCTGTCATTTCGTATCAACGAATATGAAATTCCGGAATGGGTTGTGACAATCTTCCCTCCATATAGAATTTCGTCCCCAAAATTCATATGACCAATCAAACAGCTTAATACCCATAAAATAACCTTGGGTACATTTCTCTCATTCGATCTTCTGTCTCACAAGTAGCTTCTTCTACTGAATGGTTCCTCCACAATACTTTCACCAAGCTCACTATCTTATTCCTTAGAACCTTATGTTTCCAATCCAAGATAGTGACTGGTTCCTCATCATATGTCAAATCCGGATTAATCTCCAAAGGTTGAGGAGGAATCACATGCGAAGGATCGGAAATATAATGTCGAAGCATCGAGACGTGAAACACATTATGTACCTTAGATAACTCCGGAGGTAACTCCAATCAATAAGCAACTTCACCGACCCTCTCAGTGATCTCATAAGGTCCTATGTACCTGTGACTTAACTTTCCTCTCTTTCCAAATCATACCACACCTCTCCAAGGTGATAATTTCAAAAATACAAAATCACCCACATTATACATTCTATCGGTGGCATGTCTATCCGTTAAGCTCTTCTGTCGATCCTGGGCCGCTTTCAGGTTAGACTTAATCACCTGAATATTCTGAGTAGTCTCATCTACAATCTCTGGGCCTTCCAACACTCTTTCACCAACTTCCGACCAACACAATGGTGTACGACAAGCTCTACCATAAAGTGCCTCGAATGGCGACATACCAATGCTTGAATGAAAACTATTATTATAGGCAAATTCCATTAAGTCTAGAAAATCATGCCAGGAATCCCCAAACTGTAACACTGAAGATCTCAACATATCCTCCAACGTCTGAATAGTCCTCTCTGATTGACCATCGGTTTGAGGATGATAAGCAGTGCTATAAAGCAATTTCGTACCAAGAGCTTCCTGAAAAGCTACCCAAAATTTAGAAGTAAATCTTGGGTCTCGATCAGAAATAATATTCACTGGAACTCCATGATACTTCACAATCTTCGTGATGAACAACTTAGCCAATTTATTCAGAGGATACTTTTCCTTCACTGGAATGAAATGCGTTGACTTGGTAAGGTGATCCACAATCACCCAAATACCATCAAATCCATTTCGTGTAAGAGGAAGCTTATACACGAAATCCATAGTTATATTTTCCCATTTCCACTGAGGAACGGGAAGTGGCTGCATTCGCCTAAAAGGTTTCTTTCTTTCCACTTTGACTTGCTGGCAAACAATACACCTACTTGCATATTCTGCAATTTCCCTTTTCATACCCGGCCAATAATAAAACGGTCAAATGGTATGGTCCATCTTGGTTCCTCCTGGATGCATCGCATAAGCTGAACAATGCGCTTCATCCAAAATTTCCTTCTTTAATTCCTCATTATTCGGCACATACATTCTGTTCTCCTGCATAAGCATGCCATCTGATTCTCGAATCCTGAGGTCTTTCTTTTTCCCTTCATTTCTTAATTGAACCATTTCTTGAATTTCTTCATCCACCATCTGAGCTTCGAGTATACGATCAACCAAAACTGACATGACTTGAAAACTAGCAAGAAAAGCTTCGCTTCGATCTTCCAACTCCAACTTTACTCCAGTAGCTCTCAGTTCGGCAAGAAGAGGAACACGGCAAGCATATAAAGCATTGAGTCGACCTTAAGGTTTCCTACTCAGTGCATCAGCTACCACATTAGTACGACCCGGATGATACTCAATAGTGCAGTCATAATCACTTAGCAATTCCATCCACCTTCACTGACGAAGATTAAGATCATGCTGAGTAAATAAATACTGAAGACTCTTATGATCTGTGAAGATCTTACATTTCTCACCATAGAGATAATGCCTCCAAATCTTCAAAGCAAAAACAATGGCTGCCAATTCAAGATCGTGAGTAGGATAATTTCTTTCATGATTCTTCAACTGTCGGGAAGCATAGGCGATCACTCTAGTATGTTGTATCAAAACACATCCCAAACCATTCAAAGATGCGTCGCTGTAAATCTCAAAGTTACCGCTATCATCAGGAAGTACCAATATTGGAGCATGAGTAAGGCAATATTTCAATTGCTGGAAACTCCGCTCACAATTCTCATCCCACTCGAACTTAACATCCTTCCTGGTTAACTTCGTTAACGGCAAAGCAATCATAGAAAAATCCTGAACAAACCATCGATAATAACTTGCCAACCCAATAAAACTTCGTACCTCAGTAACGGTTCGAGGTTGTTCCCAATTCTCCACTGCTGCTATCTTTTGAGGATCTACTTGAATTCTTTGTGCCGATACAACATGCCCCAAAAATGCCACTTCAGTCAACCAAAACTGACATTTACTGAACTTGGCATACAACTGATGTTCTCTCAATTTCTTTAATACCAAGTTAAGATGTCGAATATGGTCTGATTTCGACTTAGAATATACCAGGATGTCATCAATAAAAACAATAACAAATTTATCAAGATATTGCTGGAATACCTCGTTCATTAACCTCATGAAAGCTGCAGGTGCATTAGTCAATCCAAATGGCATAACCAAAAATTCATAATGTCCGTAACGGGTCCTGAAAGCCGTCTTAGGTACATTTTCATCTTTAATCTTCAACTGATAATAACCAGATCTCAAATCAATCTTAGAGAATACACACGCACCTTTCAGCTGATCAAACAAATCATCGATGCGAGGCAATGGATAACGGTTTTTAATCGTTACCCGGTTCAATTGCCTATAATCAATGCATAATCTCAGAGTTCCATCTTTCTTTCTCACAAATAATATTGGAGCTCCCCAAGGTGACGAACTAGGTTGGATGAAACCTTTATCAAGTAATTCTTGTAACTAAATTTGCAATTCTCTCAACTCAGCTGGGGCCATTCTATATGGAGTTAAAGATATAGGATCTGTACTTGGAAGCAAATCGATAGAGAATTCCACATCTCTGTCTGGCGGCAATCCCGGCAAATCATCGGGAAATACATCAGGATAATGTCTGACTACACCAACTTCTTCTACACTGCTAGGAACAACATCATTTAACACCACATGTGCTAAAAATCCTTGGCAACCCTTCGATAATAACTTCTTTGCTCTTATGGCAGAAATAACGCCATGTCTCACCCCACTTCTTTCCCCCACAAAAGTAACCTCGGGTAGTCCAGGGCGATAAAAAGTAACTGATTTTTCGTAACAATCAATATGGGCACGATGATAATGCAACCAATCTGCCCCGATAATTACATCAAAATCCACAATATCTAATTGAATAAGATTAGCTAGCATAACTATGCCCTCTACCATCACTGGACACCCAAGATACACACTATCAACATAACACTTGTCCCCTCTAGGCATGGCAAACTCTAAATCAAATCCTAGAGGTGAAGGGTGAGGTTGAGTCATTTGAGCAAACATATGAGAAATCACAGAATGCGTAGGACCACAATCAATCAAAACTCTAGCAAAATGACCAAGAACATTTAACGTACCCATGATCAAATCTGGATGGTTCTGAGCATCTTGCAGTGATATGTGATTAACACGTCCCTGAGCTTGCTGTCATCGACCACGACCTCTGTTGCCTTGATTACCTCGCCCCTGAGAAGTACGTCCATGACTTGACTGATTAGACTGCCTAGATGATCCTGCACCACTGGCAGCTACCTCTCCTTGTCAGGCCTGACCTCCCTGGTGCCACTGAGATCCACGAGCTGGCATGGAAGAATAGGAAGGATAACCCCTAGGGTCTTGGGAATACCCACTCTGAGAATAAGGATCCTGAGAAAACTGATACTGTCCGGAAGCATAGGGAGCAGCATCACCCTGATAATGGTAAGCACCACCACGACCCGTTTCACCATAACTGTCTGAACCAAAGCTGTGCTGAGTCGGTGCTGGAGGTGGCATAACAGGCTGCTGAGGCCTCTGCTGACTTTGGGGACACTGTGCCGCTCGATGTCCCGTTTGTCCACAAGTGAAGCACGCCCCACTATTCCTCATACACTCACCATGATGACGGAAATTACAACGGCAGCACCACGGAGCACCAGACCCACTAGCACGACCGAAATCCTTCTGTCTCTGAAGTCTGGGTCCACCAGAAAATCTTCCACCACCTCTTCTCGGTCCAGTGATACTAAATCCTTCACTGGAAGAACTCGAACTCGCTCCACTTTTCTTAAAATTTTGCGTCTTACGGGGTCCCGGAGTGGAGATACCCTTGCCTTTATCATCTTTCTTTTGACCATCATTCTTGTCCTCATCATCCGTACTATCACTAGGAAGGTTATCGGAATCCTCCATCTGAACCAAGATCTCGAAAAATTCATGATAATCATTGCAAGGAAGTGCACTAGCAAAAGTCTGCCATTTCCTCTTAGTTCCCAGCTTAAAACGACGAAGCATCTCTACCTGATTACCAGCTGTATCAGGATCATAACGAGACAAGTCTGTAAACTTCCTATAATGTTCATGTGCTGACATATTCTTTTGCTTTAATCGAGTGAATTCCTGCTTCTTGCGATCAATGTACTCTAGAGGGACAAATCTTTTCTTAAAATGTTCCTTAAATACTTCCCAATCAGCTGCCATATCAGGGGACATAAACTGAGTTTGATTTTTCCACCAACCTGCCGGCTCTCGCCCCAAAAACCAAGTAGTGGTCTCAACCCATCTATTAGCAGGAAAGTTCCCTTGACTCTGCATCACCTGAAAAGTCATCTCAATATGGTCTAGCCATTTTTCTGCCCCTTCATGACCCTCATTACCCATGAAACGATCCAATTTCAGATTATACATAGTCTCCAGGGGTGTCCTCTGAGGAGGAGGAGGAGGATGGCGGATTGCATTCTGAAAGGCCTGAGCCATCGCTTCCCCTAACTGAGTTATATCGGGGAAATTAGGTTCAGAAGCACGGCGTGACTCTCTACGAGGCGGCATAATTCTGACAGAAAACATCAAAAGATCATTAGAGCATTAACAATTATACAGGACTGCAACCTAGGCTCTGATACCAAACTGACACACCCCGATCCTGAGATCAGGGTGTGCTGGCCGCCACGTGAGCGTGACGTAACCATAAGTGCGATACGGAAGCAAGAAAATAAGAAACATGAAGGATTAATACCAACTACTAGCAGAAATATTCAACTAGCATACTATAGCGAGTTATAAAGTAAACACACAATTCAGAGCAAAGGTACTAGGTGCAGTCAAGTAGGACAATAATTAAAGTACAACACCAGCAGGTGAGTCCTACATGTAGAGTGTCTGTCAGAATGCCGAAAAGAACCTCATGAGCCGCCAACTGCTAGCTAGAACCTGGAGGGGCGCAAAAAACAAAATTGAGTGGGTCAGTAAAACCAAATCTTTCCAAAACATTTATTTAAAACACGTCTAACCCCTCACCGTAAAACCTGTATACTTTCCCAGAAAAATAGTATATAAACATATATATATCATCGAAAGCTCAAATCACAATCCTTCAACGCTTTTCAGAAAGAATATGCCATGCCATGCCACATGTCAAAATACAATATAAATGCATCAATATAAGTCAGGTGAAAATAATAAATCAACCGGAAACCCTACAATGGTCCTGTACGGCTGATACCATAGCTTAATGTTCCATCCAGCCGGAGTCACCCACCGTGACCTGTATGGCCCTGCCGGAGTCACCAACTGTGACCTGTACGGCACTACATTGCACATAAGTTGGAACCACCTATAGTAGTCTGTACGACTAAGATGATAAAATAATACGCTCTAGTGCTCCTCTCATCAATGATCTGCGCATATAATCGAAAATCACCTACTAGTCGGAACCACCTCAGTGGTCTGTACGACTAGCATGTCGGAACCCTCACATGGTCTGTACGACATGCACCTACTTGGATCCAAGGTGAGCGTGCGGTGCGGTGAATAATATGAGCACTAACATCAAGGTGCATATTATGAGTTCTCGACCCAATTCACATTATCGGTGATTCATATAATTTCCATAAAACTCACCTGGGCGTCCACAACACCAATTCACACACATATATACATGCATTAACATCAATCCATAATATTCATAATATGCATGCATGGCAATTCAAACTTACTTTCATATAAATTAAAGTTCTGGGAGAATTAATAGTATATAGGTAATACGAAAAACAAAACTGCCCACTCACTGGTAAGTCGATAGGTCGTAACCCCCGTGACGTCTCTAGATGTGCTCGTCCTCGGGATAGGTGTCACCTATATGCGAAACAACTATAAAAACATTAATTAATGCACATAACCGATAATTCGAAATAACTTCTCATACGGTGCTCAATTTGGGTATATGCATATACCACAGTGACCTACTCGACGTCACGGACGTCGACAAATTTTTAGAATTAATTTTGGGCTTGTCACGAGCCCCCACGCGTCGTGGGTGGCACGGGCCTACGCGCCCCCACGCACGTCTTCTTCCTCAACCAGTCGCCGGATTGGTTTTTCCGGTGGCCGGATTCTGGGTATTTTTCAAACGCCTTGTTCTCCGTCAATTCTCAACCATTTTCTTCGTATGTTATATCAAATTGAAGCCCTAAACATGTAGTTTCACGTTATACTACTTTAAGGCTCTAAAAATCATGAAATCTCACCAGAGAAATCCCACGAAAATCGACCAACTTTGAACGTGGTGATCCCGACGTCCAAAACTTCCAAACGAACGTCCCCGAGCTTCCTTAGGACCTCACTAAGCTCACTATAAGCTTGGATTGTCCTAAAAATCAACCAACACAAAGTTCATGAACATTGCCAAAATCGGTGCTTGTGATTTCGACGTGAAATCGAAAGATTTCTTACCTGAAATGGGTGTGGTTGAGTTCGTATAGTCCTCACGAGCATGATGGTACCTTCACAACCTTTGATCCGTGCTTGTAGGCTAGATGGTGAGTGTGTTCATACGGTTAAGAGAGGGAGAGAGTGAGAGAGAGAACCGTGAGGAAGAGAGAGAGAGATACGGGGAGGAATGGTTTGTCCCGTTTGTGGATGTGGTCTAACTCAAAGCAATTCGAAATTTCTCTAAGTCCCTAGCCACACAAACACAAACCAATTTTTTATCCCAACTTAAATTATTTTCCAAGAACTTAGGGATGTATGTATTTAAGCAATAATGTGACACACGTACCTTAGCCCCCGCTAAGGGGTAATCCTATCATTTCGTATCAACGAATATGAAATTTCGGGACGGGCTGTGACAATTTTGACCCATTGTTAATTAAATTCAGAGTATTTTTATCATTTTAGTCCTTATTTAATAGAAATTTTCACAGAATAACCAAAATGATTGATGGTGACACCATTGCACTTAGTTAAGTCATTCCCACCATGCAAGTTCGGGTAGGGGTTCAAGAACAACCTCACAATGATATGATGTTGATCATTCTTGTTGCCTACCTTCACAACATCATGTAAGCGTATAGAATTCCTCTTGAGTGTAAGCACATACTTTGTACTGCCCCATGATAGGGTGAAGTCGGTGTATGAGTCACAAACGATCGGAGCCTACCACGGTGGAAGGCTACGAAAGAGTGTTCAATGCACTTTCACGCTTGTCAACTTAATAGCGGTTTGGTTGAGGGTTTTTAGGTATGATCACATATAAGCATGCATTTTAATCTCATTAAAACAATTTGGTCATATTACAACTATTGGTCAATGTGATTAATTTAGTAGTATATGATACTCCCACTATGCTTGTAAAACAATTTTTAAAGCAAGAGTATATGGTACTACTAACATAAGTTTTGCATTCATTGATGGACTATATAGTTGCTTTAGGGCCTTAGGATGACTATGAACCTTTGATTTGTATGTTTAAAAGGTGATTGAAAGTTGTAAGTGATTGGTATGGTTGTGAATAGTAAAAAAGGTATGGGTGTTGTTCAAAAAATCATACCATCCATCCCTAACAAAAAAAAATAAACAACCAAACACCTTTTTGAATCAAAGCAACAAACTTTTTGTTCTTGGTATGACCAACAAGAACAAAGCAAGAACATTGAAGAATATCCATGAAAACCCATACGAGCTCCATGAATGTTTTCACTCAATAACTCAAATTTACACTACTCAAAATAGGGTTAACATCCTAGGGTACTTAGGGGTTCCTAATGTCACTTTAAAACACTTTTAACAAGACAAACAAGAACCCAAAAAATCCACCCCTTGGATTTGGCCAAATTTCCCTAAAAACATGGCACCAAATTTTTAGCTCCAAACTTCATGCTTAAATGAACTGCATCTACAACTTCTGAGATGGCAAATTTTCTAACAAAATTTACATTCAAACAAGTAAGAATAAAGCTTGTAACAATTACAACATTCAAACCATAAATTATAAAAATACAAAACCCAAAAGGATTCACCAACTACTAGACCTAGGCTTTGATACCACTTGAAGGAATAATTTGTGAACACAAGTTCATTTGAGCAGCATCTATGCATGCAATTAACAATTAAAGGCGGAATCATGCTTGTATGCACTCAAAAACAAAACTTTACCCATGAAATTGAAGGCCTTGTAGTTGTGGTCAACCAAGACTTAACTCAAATCTTAAAGAAAAGAGTTGAGAAACTTTTATACCTTTGAAGCACCTCTTTGCTTAGCAAAGGATATTCACCCATGTGAGGGCCTTCTTTCCTTAGTCTCCTTGCTCCTTGGCTCCATTGATGTGGATGGAGGAACATTGCTTATTGGCTCTATGACTTCTTGGATATGAATGAAGGAATCGATTCTCCAAGTTCCCAAGAAAGGGAACCTCTAAGTTTCCACACCAAGGAGAGCATTGAGGAAGATATAAGTGACCTAGGAACAGATGGATGCTAGTCCATTCTTCCTAGGGTGGCCGGCCTACTAAGAAAAGAGAGAGCTTTTTGTGGTTTTCTCTTTTCTTTCTAGAAAACCCTTATGAGGGAATAGGTTAATTTCCTTTCTATAGCCACTTACATGGAGTGGCATAATTGAACTTTGAGGCTATGTATCGATTACAAACAGCTGAATCGGGTGACAATTAAAAGCCGTTATCCCTTGCCTCGTATCGATGATCTTTTTTATCAGCTTTGTGGTTTTTGTGTTTTCTCGAAAATCAATCTAAGGTCTGGCTATTATCAGTTGAAGATCAGAAGTGATGATGTTCTAAAAACAGCCTTCCGAACTCGATACGGTCATTATGAGTTTCTCATGATGCCATTCAGGTTAACTAATGCTCTAGCAACTTTTATGGACCTGATGAATCGGGTATTCTATTCGTATCTTGACAGGTTTGTAATTGTTTTCATCAATGACATTTTGGTGCATTCTAAGAGCAAGGCTGACCATGCTAGACATTTACGTTTGGTTTTGAAGAAGCTAAGGGAGAATCAATTGTATGCTAAATTTAGTAAATGCCAATTTTGGCTAGATCAGATGTCATTTTTAGGACACGTGATATTAGCTCAGGGTGTTCTTGTGGATCCTTAGAAAGTAGTAGCAGTGGAAAATTGGGAGCAACCTCAGACTGTCACTGAAGTACGGAGTTTTCTTGGTCTTGCTGGCTATTATCGACGTTTTGTGAAAGACTTCTTGGCCATATCACTGCCTCTGACAAGGTTGACCATGAAATGAGTTAATTTTGAATCGAGTGATAATTATGAGTGGAGTTTTCAACAGTTGAAGTACTATCTCACTCATGCGCCTGTTTTGGCATTTCCTGATGACAGTGGGAATTTCAGGATCTATAGTGACGCCTCTCTGAATGGTTTAGACTGTGTATTGATGTAGCATGAAAAGGTGATCGCGTATGCTTTGCAACAATTAAAGCCCCATGAGGTGAATTATCCTACTTATAATCTCGAATTAGCAGCTATTGTTTTCACTTTGAAAATTTGGCGACACTATCTTTAAGGGGAAACGTGTTTAATCTTCATTGACCATAAAAGCCTTAAGTATATCTTTACTCAGAAATAACTTAATCTCTGGCAACCTAAATGGATGAAATTGATTAGTGATTATGACTGCGCTATTGAATATCACCCTGGTCGTGCGAATACTAAAGTAGATGCTCTCAGCAGGAAATCTCACGGTTGACTTAATGCTCTTTATGCATGTTGTGTTCCTCTTCTAACCGATCTGAGATCTACTGGGGTGATTTTGGGAGTGGATCACCAGGGAGCCCTACTTGCCAACTTTCAAGTAAGACTAGTTTTATTGGATCGTGTTCTCGAGTCCCAGATGAACGAGTCATAATCCTAGGAGTTAAAGTAAGTGGTGTTGAACGGCAATAAGGGAGATTTCAGGGTTCGAAGGCTTGATGGTATGCTTATGCAAGGCTATCGAATGTATGTACCGAATGTGGAAGAACTAAAGAAAGAAATACTTGATGATGCACATATCTCAACTTATGCGATGCATCCCAGGGGTACTAAGATGTATCATACTATCTGACCTTCTACTACTGGCTAGGAATGAAAAGAGAAATTGCAAAGTACTTAAGTCGTTGTTTGGTCTGTCAGTACGTCAAAGTGGTAAAAAGGAAACCATTCGGGTTGCTATAGCCACTTCCTACACCCTAGTGGAAATAGGAAGATATCACAATGGATTTCATGTACAAGTTGCCTCGTACACGTAATGGCTCCGACGGTATTTGGATGATTGTAGATCGGCATACCAAGTTAGCGCATTTCTTACCTGTTCGGGAAAACTAATCTTTGAGTCGGTTAGCCGAACTTTTAATCTCTAATTGTTAAGTATCATGGAGTTTCAGTTAGTATTATTTCCGATCGAGACCCCAGATTTACTTCGAAATTTTAGGTAGCTTTTCAAAAAGCTCTAGGTTTGAAATTACCATACAACACCGCCTATCATCCTCAGAGTGATGGGCAATCAGAGAAAACTATTCAGACGTTGGAAGACATGCTGAGATTTTCAGTCCTGCAATTCGGAGATGCATGGCGTAAGCGCTTACCTTTGATAGAATTCACCTACAACAATAGCTTTCACTCCAGTATTGGTATGTCACCATTTGATGCGCTTTCTGGGAAACCTTGTCGCACACCATTGTGTTGGTCCAAGATTAACATAGATTTGACTTATGATGAGGTTCCAGTGGCGATTCTTGATTGGAAAGACAAAGTTCTCAGGAACAAAATCGTTCGTATGGTGAAAGTCTTATGGAGAAACCACTATGTTAAGGAAGCTACTTGGGAGACAGAGGAGCGTATGTGAGACCTTTATCCACGTTTGTTCTATAATTATGATCTTTAGTAGTGTTGAAATTTTAGTGAGGGGGTAGGTTGTGACAACCTTGTAATCACGAAAATTCAGTATCGAATGAGAAGAGAACACGTGTACAAAATAGATTTGTATTGATTTAAATTTGTAGGTTACAATCTCTGTTTACAACTTTTCCTCTAATTCAGCCTTCAAATTTGATGTAGATGGTTGATTGTTGATCCAAGGGTCATAATGACTTGATCTCGGACAAACAGTTGAATGATTGCTTCAAGTTTTGAACTTGAAACAAACGTGGGGATGGTCTTCACCTCAAGGTATGGTAAAGATAGTGTGGATGCGGGATTTCATTGCTTCAAGAGTCTTTGTGACTTGATCTTGAAACAAACGTTGCTACAAGCTTATAAGCTTGCAACAAAGTCTTGAAGGAATTGTCACAAGCGCTTGTTGATTCTTCAAGGAAGTACTTTGGCTTTGGTCGAGAGAAAGCTCCGGCTTTGGTTGAATGTTCTTCAAAGAGAGCCTTTGCAATGTATTAGTCTTCAAAGGTTTGGCAGAGGTTCTTTTGCGTAGAGATTTTTTTCGACCTTTATGCTTGTGGGAGGACCTTGTATTTATAGGCTTCTCAAGGCTTGCCTTTGGAATGATTTTAGGCAGGTTTTGTGTCTTAATTTTAGCCACTTTACTCCCTTGGCCGAATTTAAGGATCTTGTTGCCTATTTTGTGAGCAACCTTCAATTCCTACTTGTTTTATGAAGATGCTTTAGCTTTCTTTCCAGTTTTAGGATCAATTTGGATTCCTTAGCCGAATTTAAGGGAAATTCTCCCTTATTGCCGAATTTTGGGGAAGTTGTATACTTCCTTTGCTCGACTTGTGCCACATGTTATTGATGACTTGTCCATTTGTGATGAGTCATATGCCACGTGGAGCTTTGTGATGCATCATTTGTATGCAACGAAATTTACATGTCTACAAATGCCCCCACTTCAAGGCGCGTTGTAAGCATGTGCTTGTCACATGTAGGAAACGTGTTTTGAAGTCCTGTAATGTGAATGCTCTAACTCAAGGGTCGTGGAGACTTGATCTTGAATTAGTTTGCTTCTTCAAGGGCCGTAGAGGTGTATTTCTTGAACGAAACATTTCTTCAAGGGCTGTTGAGGCTTGGTCTTGAATAAAGGTGATGAATTTTGTCAAGGGCCATTGAGACGTATTTCTTGAACGAAACATTCCTTCAAGGGCCGTGGAGGCTTGGTTTTAAATGAAATGAAACTTTTCTTCAAGGGTTGTAGAGGCTTGATTTTGAGTTAGCTTATTTCTTCAAGGGTTGTAGAGGCTTGATCTTGAACGGAGCATTTCTTCAAGGGTCGTAGAGGTGTATTTCTTGAATTGAGATGATGAATTTCGTCAAGGGCCGTTGAGGAGTATTTCTTGGACGAAACATTTCTTCAAGGGCCGTAGAGGTTTGATCTTGAATTGACATGATGAATTTCGTCAAGGGTCGTTGAGGCGTATTTCTTGGACGAAACATTTCTTCAAAGGCCAATGGGGCTTGATCTTGAATGAAATGAAATTTTTTTTCAAGGGCCGTAGAGGCTTGATCTTGAGTGAAATGAAATTTGTTTCTTCAAGGGCTGTAGAGGCTTGATCTTGAATGAAATGAAATTTTTCTTCAAGGGCCATAAAGGCTTGATCTTGAGTGAAATGAAATTTGTTTCTTCAAGGGTTGTAGAGGCTTGATCTTGAAAGAAATGATTTTTTTTTTTCTTCAAGGAAAGAAATATTTGAAAATGGATAAATCAGCACATACTTATTGTGCGTATTTGATTTTCCATAATCTTTGACAAAATACATTTGGCGCATTTTGAATTTTTCCTTGTGGTTGTAGGAATTTTTTTTTCCTTCCTTCGATAGGAATCCTTTTCAATTTTGGTAACAAGGGTGACTTCCTTCAAAATGTTGGAAAGCTTTGGTGATTTTGTTCAAGGTTTTGGAAAGATTTAATGCTTGTCCTTAGGTGAGTAGGATGTGCATTTTTACTTTCCCTTTTTTTTCTTCCTTGTTTTGTTTTTCTACAGCAAGGGGGAAGTATTTTTATTCCCTTTTTTATTCCCTATGGCAAGGAGGTTTCCTTCTTTCCTTTTTTTGTTTGTTTTGAGAAACATGTCATTTGATTTGCACGTCTAGTTTGAGGTCGATTTTTCTTCTGGAAAATTCTGAAAAAAATATGGAAAATGTAGTTTTGTCTCTTAATATTTTCAGGCATATATTGTATGCCACTAGAAAAAATCAGGAAAGCCTTCAACTTTGCATTTTCCTGCAGTTGCGCAATCCTGACAGGAAAATGACTTATGTGAGAATGATTTTGAAAACTGGAACGTTTGGCTTTAGGAAGAATTATGAAATTAGGACTCAATGATCCTCAACCACTTAGCTTCCTTCTCCAATTGACCTTGCATCAAAGCGCTTTCGGAAAGTTAAATTATCACCAAAAGCTTCCTTCTCCAATTGATCCTCAACCATTTTTCTCTTGGAATTTGCTTCCTTCTTTTGGTGGGAATGTACTTCCTTATTTTTTTATTATTTTCCTTTTGCTATTTAGGTATGCATTTCCCTTGTAGCATTAGGAAGCAATTAACCCCTATATATAGGACCATTAGGTGTTTATTTTTTTTTCACACACATAATTGCTTACCATGGACTACCTTGAACCTTTTGCCATGGGTTTGCTGCAGCTGCCATGCCCAATAGCTGCTGCTTGGAGCTTGTTGCCATGCATCACTGTTTACGGTGTGGGGTAGTGCCTTTTGGTCATGACTTTCCTTGGGGATGACGTAGTTGTGCCTCTTGCCGCTGCTTAGAGCTTGTTGCCGTGCGTCACTTTTACCGTGTGGGGTAGTGCCTTTTGGTCACGACTTTCCTCAGGGGGTGACGTAGCTGTGCCTCTTGTTGATATTGCCATTGATGTGCCATGCAGTTGCTGCTTATAGCTTGTTGCAATGCATCACTTTGGTTAATCAACTACAAAGAAGAAGGCATGTACTTCGAAGGTTCTTGTTTTGAACCCTTGGCATCATGTTCGTGATAATTCACCGACTTCATTTGAGCTTCTTGGCTATCGCATCTGTAGCGGAGCCATGACTTGGAATGGCACCTTGTCGACAACTAAAGAGGTCATCTTTGCTGAGTTTTATTGTAAGTAGCTTGAATATGTCTTTATGGATCCGATTTTGGTATCAGGATTCTATGAAGTACAAGAAACCTTCGAAGAAAAGTGGCCGCAAGAAGACGACGAAACCAAAGGGAGACTTGGATCCATTACGTGTTATTGGTTCAGCTGGGCATTGTACTTCCTCTGATTTGAAAGTGTTTGATGAACTTGGCGTAGCGTCAGAGCACGTGGAAGGATCTTACTTAGCCGTTTGCTTAGATTGTTGGCATTGTAAGTTTGTTCTCCCCAAAGGCGACATCAACTCTTCAAGGCTTGCTTTCATGACTAGAGCATCAAAAGGAAATTTCATGACTAGTGCAAGGGAATGGTGCAGCCATGGAAAAGCCCACATTGTCTCCCACCGATGTAGAAACTTTGAAGACTTTGGAAGGCTTGCTTGAAGATCGTCACCGTGGTTTTAGGGACATAACTTTCAAGTAGTGTCTTCCATCTTTTGTACTTTAGGCCTTCTTTTCTTTTGCTCTTTTTGTAATAAGGCTTTGTAGCCAAATTCTTCATTTAAAGAAATAAAGTATTCACATTTTGAATTTGCTCTTTATTCTTCAAATTGTTTATGTTATTGTTGATGATGTGACTATACTTGAAGTCTTTTGAAGTTTCAAGTTGCATACGTACCCTCGGTTGAGAAAGGATCAAGTCATGACGTAGTTCAAGGAATGATGGATTATAGCGATTTTGGATGGTGATTTTGTGCTTTTTTTTGTTTGTTTTGCCGTACACATTTTATGCTCTTTCGGGCCAGGAGTGTTGGGTGTCGCCTTTTACGCTTGTACAAACAAGGAGCATTATGCCATGTGTAATTTAGGCTCGTGCAGTTGAGGAGCGTTGAGTGTCACCTTATAAGCTCGTGCGAACAAGGAGCGTTGTGCAGTTTGTAGTTTAGGCTCATGCAAGCGAAGAGCATTGAGTGTCGCCTTAAGTTTGTGCGAACAAGAAGCGTTATGCCATTTGCAATTTAGGCTTGTGCAGGGGAGGAGCATTGAGTGTCACATATCAAGCTCATGCGAACAAGGAGTGTTATGCCATTTGCAGTTTAAGTTCATGCAGGAGATGAGCATTAAGTATCGCCTTTTATGCTCTTGCAAACAAGAAGCATTGTGCCATGTGCAGTTTAGGCTCGTTCAAGTAAGGAGCATTGGGTGTTGCCTTTTAAACTTGTACGAACAAGGAGTGTTGTGCCATGTGTAGCTTAGGCTTGTGCAGGCGAGGAGCATTGAGTGTCGCCTTTTAAGCTCGTGCGAACAAGGAGTGTTGTGCCGTTTGCAGTTTAGGCTCGTGCAAGCAAGGAGCACTGAGTGTCGCCTTTTAAGCTCGTGTGAACAAGGAGTGTTGTGCCATATGCAGTTTAGGCTCGTGCAGGTAAGAAGCATTAGGTGTCGCCTTTTAAGCTCATGCGAACAAGGAGCATTGTGCCGTTTGCAGTTTAGGCTCATGCAGGCGAGGAGCATTGGGTATCGCCTTTTAAGCTTATGCGAATAAGGAGCGTTGTGTTGTTTTCAGTTTAGGCTCATGTAGTTGAGGACCATTGTGTCTTCTTTTTAGGCGTTGTATTGCTTCGAGTCACGAAACTCTATGCAAGTGCGGAGTTACCCCGATTTTTTAAGGACAATATTTGAGTTCCACTATGAGTTTACAACTTAGTTAATGCTAAGAGTGGTTTTGTATAATGCTACTCATTGAGTATTGAAATTGTAAATTGTTTTGAGCGAGTAGTTTCAAAGTGTCCTCCAATCTAGTGTTAAAGGATTCGTGCTGTGATAGAGGTGCAAATGCTTGATTTGGAGCTTGTATGTTGTTCCAAGAGTCCTGATGAGAGTTTCTCCAAGGAAGGCAGTATGTATTTGGCAATGGTTGTAGTGGCCCTTGGTTAGAGAAACACATGTGGTGTGAGTGCTCTTGAACAAATGTAGGAAACTCATCTCTCCTTGGAGAATTGAAGAGGATGGCCAGTTTTGGCACATAACGGACATTAACCGTACATCTCTCTATACCACCTGAAATCAAACAACCTAAAATGAAATTAAAAATCTAAACTAAGAAAAGAAAAACAGATAGGGTTTATAAAGCAAGCAACTATAGGGACTGAAATTAGTCCACGACAACGATGCCAAAATTTTGTTGTGTTTCTTTCAAGTGCAAATAGAAGGATAGTATAATGGCACAAGTAGGGGTATTGAACCACAGGTACTGATTAGAACTCTACAAATTACTTGTTTTATATGAACCCTAACTAAGCAATGAAAATGAAATTTGAATTTAGATTTATGTTTTGAAAGCTAAAATAACTTAAGGATGCAAGATAGATAAAGATAAATAATAGGTTGATTTAGAAATAATAGAAATGGAACTAGGGATGTCGATTTCACCGTTACATGCCAATTCCACAAAAATTAAGTCAAAATGCATTCAACTTTCCAATCAGCAACTAGGGTTCGTTTTAGTCATTTATGATCATCCATTTGATGTGTGGTTGTGATCAAGTACTCCTAATCTGCAACCTAGTTGTGATGTTCAACTTAGATTACCAAACAAGAATCCATTAAGTGCAAGAAAACTTCCAAGAACCAAAGAAATCACATGGTAGGATGTATGCATAGCAGTTTCTTCATTTATTCACATGTCTACCAAGATTAAGCATGATGTGTACTATAACCTTGATCAAATAATCTGTAAGAAACCCTAATGGTGATCAAACATTAAGATAAACAAACAAATTGAACTGTAAAATCAATGAATGAAACAAGAAAACAGATTGATGAATCGAATACTTTAACTTAATAACATAGAATAGTTTTGCAAGGCTACATCGAAATCCCTAGCTATGAACTTAATTGCACAACATGATTACATAATATATAAATATCAAGAACAACATGAGTGAAACTAAAGTTCATAGAAGAAACCCCCTTGAAGCAATTTTGATGTTAAACTTCTCCAAGAACAGCGCAACTGCGTGGTTTCCTCGATGACAGCTGATGGCAAAGGGAAATAGGGTTTTATTTCTGGAAGAAAGGCCCAAAAAAAGAGAAGAGAGAGAGCTTTAGGTGACCCCCAAGGGAGTTTGTCTAAAAGTGATCTCAAACCCTAGTATTTATAGCCTAAATGGGCTGCAAGATATTCCAAAGTGATCCAAGCAACTTAGCCTTTATTTTACACATTTTGCCTTATTTTTCACCTTGAAATCAGGCTAAATATCCTATTTTCTTTCCCATTCTGTTCTTGGTCTTCTAGCAAGCCAAATTCTTCTTAGATTCTTTATTTAGGCTTCAAAACAAGCCATTAAACTTCTTTCCACAGTTTATTAAGGGTCAAACCCAAAAATGGCATGTTTTCAGTTCTTTTACCTTCAAATTAATCCTAAAGTACATGTAATTGCATGCTAACACAAAAATAGCATGGAGTCATGCGAGCTTCCTTGGTACTGCGCCTTGATGGTGCTAGTGATCATCTTCTGTAGTTGCTGGATAGAAAGAGATCACATGAGCGTTGTCGCTTGGTCTAGCTTTTCTTCGGCTTTCTCCACCAGTGGTTCTTCCTTTTTATTGGTTTCCTCCTTTGGTGGATCAACATTCAGGTTAGCTTTATCGTCATGCTATGCCATGAGTGTAGCAATTTGCAAGTCCTTCTCCATTACGGTCCTTGTCAGCCTTGCATTTGCTTCACTTATTTGAGCCAGCTGCTCCTCAATGGAAGTTGCGCCAGTAGTCATGACTTGCATGCCTATGGGGCATGAGCTGCTTGAGTCGATGTCAAAAGTTCAAGACTCAGAATACCTCATCTGACTTTCTTCTCTTGGTGGCCTTAGCAAGGCTAGGGTGATCATAGGTTCGTACCTTAGGTGCTCTTGCTTTTTCGACAAAGTTTATGGAGGGGTGTAAGGCACAGCAGAGAAAGTTCTTGCCTTGTTTCGGGTTGTGATGCCCAAAGTGCCACCACTTGCTGTAAGGATGCCCTTCTTCTTCGCGATGGTAGCGGGAAAAGCTTGATCCTTTCTTGATGCCATTTGTGCGGTTTTTTTAAGACAAAGATGAGAGGCAGAGATGTCCCACTGGGCGTGTTAAATTTGTAAACACGAAAATTCTGTATTGAGACAAGAACACGTGTATAAAGTATATTTGTATTGATTTAAATTTGTAGGTTACAATTTTTGTTTACAAATTTTCCTCTGATTCAGTATTCAAATTTGATGTAGATGGTTGATTATTGATCCAAGGGTCATGATGACTTGATCTAGGATGAATGGTTGAATGTTTGCTTCAAGTTTTGAACTTGAAACAAACGTGGGGATGGTCTTCACCTCAAGGTGTGGCAAAGATAGTGTAGATGCGAGATTTAGTTGCTTCAAGAGTTTTGGCAACTTGATCTTGAAACGAACATTGCTACAAGTTTATAAGCTCGTAACAAAGTCTTGAAGGAATCGGCATGAGCGCTTGCTGATTCCTCAAGGAAGTGCTTCGGCTTTGGTCGAGAGAAAGTTTCAGCTTTGGTTGAATGTTCTTTGAAGAGAGCTTTTGCAGCATATTAGTCTTTAAAGGTTTGGCAGAGGTTCTTCTGTGTAGAGAATTTTTTCGACCTTTATGCTTATGGGATGACCTTGTATTTCTAGGATTCTCAAGGCTTGCCTTTTGATCGGATCATATTTATATATATTTTTACTTCAAATTTACCCGTCTTTCTTAGTTAGTTCCTTATATTTTTGAGCTATTTACGTTATTTTTGTGTTTATAGGATTTGTTATGCAAAGAAAATAAAATAGCACAAATGAGATATATTTACGTTATTTTCGTGGTTAGTGTTGGTTCAAACAGAAATGTTAAGGCCCTGTGTTGCCCAAAACCTTGTGTTTTCACCTTTGAGTTGAGTCACTTGTGAACTTAATTCTGTATGGATTACTAATATTAATAACCTTTTGTCGCATATCATAGATCTTATCTCAATTCCCCAATCAATCCCTAATAACCTTTTGTCGCATAACAATTACTAGTCTAAAGATGGCTTATGGGATCGACATATTCATCTGATCATATTTGCTAATTGAGAGCTGGCATGTGCTTTAGGTTGGGGATTCTGATCAGAAATTGGCAGAAGGAATTTCTCTATACTCAATTATCGGACCACTTATAACAGAACATGAAAAAGGAGAATAAAAGTTTGCAACAACTTGCAAGGTGGAAAAGCAGCTGGTAATGCACTTGCAACGGCTAGGAGGGATTTTGACAACCAGCAACGTGTGGCAATAAGGCTTTGGGCGGTGCAAAAGGCTGGTGGAGGAATAACGGACAGAAGTGGGCAGAAAGAAAATAAAATAAGAAACATGGCAGACACGAATGGTGGAGAAAATAAAGAAGTGGGAAGGTATGGGAATAATGGAAAAATAAAGAAAGGAAGTGGAGGAGTTAGGTGGGATAGAAGAAAAATAATAAGGGAGGTCAGAGATGGGG
>VIEB01000016.1:2422071-2491689 GCA_006547085.1 Malus baccata
TGCTAGAAGAATCGTTGGAAATATTGAGTTCTTATAAATTTAAAGAAAAGAATTGCTTGCAATGTAGCTTGGAACTTGTGTTTACCTATTCTTTCATTTCAATAACCCTCTCCCTAAACCTCATTACATCCAATATAAGTCCTCTTGATTTAAGTTTTGCAATTATGACTGTGGAGAAGTGATCTTTATGCAAGCTTATGGTAGAACTTTCACATTTGATTCTTTGAGCGAAACACATTAAAACTAAACACATGTGTGATTGAGTGAATATTCAGTGAGAAGGTCACTAGTTTGCATATGATGATGTTAAGAATAAAAACTTGAAATTGCATTAGCATGGCTATCTCACACACTACACTTCAAGGATGATTCAAAGATTACTGCTAATATTTGAATAAGGAAGATGAACTTGGATTAGTTCCTTGATGCTAGCTATGGTTCTTGATGATTTGTTTTCTTAAATGAAATTCTATGAGGGTCACATAGGGGAAGCTAATGTTTTTCTTGTTACTTCTTGTTCTAGTTTTCTTTGTTTTGCTCGAGGACTAGCAAAAGTTAAGTGTGGGGGTATTTGATCGGATCATATTTATATATATTTTTACTTCAAATTTACCCGTCTTTTCTTAGTTAGTTCCTTATATTTTTGAGCTATTTACGTTATTTTTGTGTTTATAGGATTTGTTATGCAAAGAAAATAAAATAGCACAAATGAGATATATTTACGTTATTTTCGTGGTTAGTGTTGGTTCAAACAGAAATGTTAAGGCCCTGTGTTGCCCAAAACCTTGTGTTTTCACCTTTGAGTTGAGTCACTTGTGAACTTAATTCTGTATGGATTACTAATATTAATAACCTTTTGTCGCATATCATAGATCTTATCTCAATTCCCCAATCAATCCCTAATAACCTTTTGTCGCATAACAATTACTAGTCTAAAGATGGCTTATGGGATCGACATATTCATCTGATCATATTTGCTAATTGAGAGCTGGCATGTGCTTTAGGTTGGGGATTCTGATCAGAAATTGGCAGAAGGAATTTCTCTATACTCAATTATCGGACCACTTATAACAGAACATGAAAAAGGAGAATAAAAGTTTGCAACAACTTGCAAGGTGGAAAAGCAGCTGGTAATGCACTTGCAACGGCTAGGAGGGATTTTGACAACCAGCAACGTGTGGCAATAAGGCTTTGGGCGGTGCAAAAGGCTGGTGGAGGAATAACGGACAGAAGTGGGCAGAAAGAAAATAAAATAAGAAACATGGCAGACGTAGAGGAGTGGGAGCAAAAAGAAAAGAAGGAATAAAAAAATAAAAAATAAAATTGGGGGAGGACACGGATTGGAAGGTGAAGAAAATAATAAAATAAAGGAGAGAGAGTGGGGCGACAGAAAGTGGAAAATATAGAGGTAGGTGAGGACTGTGCGAGAATAAAAGAAGACACACAGAACCGAAAGAAAGGGGGAGGGGACAAGAAAGAGCTGCTTTTGCAGCACAAGGAAAGCAGGAGGGCTGTCTTGGAGCGGGAGAAAGGGGGCTGCCCTTTGGGCAGCTCGCAGAGACACGCGGAGAGATTGGGGGACTAGCGAGAGACAGACGCAAGCAGCGTGAGAGAGAGAAAGGGAAGTGAGGGATAGTCAGAGTGTCAATTGGGGGGAGAAGGGAGCTGCCCTTGGGGCAGCGTGAAGAGAGACGGGACAGTGTGAAGGGAGGATAGAAAAGAAACGTGGAGAGAGCAGTGACGTGTAGGAGTGAGCAGTAGCACAGAAAGCAGAAGGCTTCAATCTACTCTTTCGGTTTAATTTTTCCAAACTTCTATTTTATTTTTGTTTTTAATAATGTGTAATTAAACTTATTTTGGCTAGAGGTTAATTCGAAACCATGAATATATTTGTAATATGAATTGATTACCTTCAGTTGTGATTTCTGAGTTGTGATTTAATTTGCTTAACTGCTTGATTGATAACTTATTTTTGTATGTCGATTAAGGATGCATACTTAATTTACATGCATGAATTTGATGCTAGAATATAAGTGAATTTCACCTAATCGTTATGAACTTATATTCACAAGTAGTGAAGGTTGTTATCCACAATCGTGTTAAGTAAATTCTTGGCATAAGTTTCATGCAAATCATAGTAACGAGTGCCTCGTCAATGCTTATGTTTTTCATAGAACTTAATGATTCTTGCTTGTATCTCTATTATGCAATTCATGTAGGGAACTTGTAGGGAATGTTTTGGGTTGTCGTATGCAATCATCCAACCCAATAACTCTTGGAAAAACTGAGGGTTAAAAAAGTGCTGTTCACGGTTAATCTGGAGTATTGAAATTTACAATTTATTGAAAGAACAACTGAAAATCAATTCATGTTCAAGTGTGTCATGTGTGAAGAATGGATCTCTAGCTAATCCATCAACCATATATTTAGTTTTACTTTTTATCTCAATCACAACCAAAACCAATACCCCCATTTATTTTCTTGTATCAAAGTGTGCTTAAGTTTGTTTTCAACTCTTTGAGTCTAGTTTAGTGTTTTAAAGCCTACTTTAGTGTTTTTAAGTTTCTTCTTATATTTTTGAGTCAAGTGAGAGGTTATTAGCAAGCCCTCCTAATCCCCGGTCCAGAACGATCCCTACTTACATCTATACTACAATTGTCAAAAAGAGGGTGTAATTTGTGTGTCAAGTAATTTTCACATTACCTTTGGGATGATTTTAGGCATGTTATGTGTCTTAATTTCATTTGCCGAATTTAATGATCTTGTTGCCTATTTTGTGAGCAATCTTCAATTCCTACTTGTTTTATGAAGCTGCTTTAGCTTTCCTTCAAGTTTTATGATCAATTCGGATACCCTAGCCGAATTTAAGGGGAATTCTCCCTATTGTGTTCCTTTCAAGTGCAAATATAAGGATAGTATAATGGCACAAGTAAGGGTGTCGAACCACAGAGACTGATTAGAACTCTACAAATTACTAACTTTATGAGAACTCTAACTACACAATGAAAATGCAAACAAAATTTAGATTTTTGTTTTGAAAGCTAAAGTAAATTAAAATGCAAAACAAGATAAAGACGAATGATAGATTGATTCAGAAATGATGGGAATAGAACTAGGGATACCGATTTCACCATTACAAGCGAATTCCATGAAAATTAAGTCAAACTGCATTCAACTCTCCAATCTGCAAGTAGGGTTCGTTTTACTCATTTACAATCATCCATTTAATGTGTGGTTGTGATCAAGTACTCCTAATCTGCAACCTCGTTGTGATGTTCAACTTAGATTACCAAATAAGAATCCATTAAGAACAAGAAAACTTCAAAGAACTGAAGAAATCACATGGCAAGATGTATGCATAGCAGTTTCTTCATTCATTCACATGTCTACCAAGATTAAGCGTGATGTATACTATAACCTTGATCAAATAATCTGTAAGAAACCCTAATGGTGATCAAACATTAAGATAAACAAACTAATTGAACTATGAAATCAGTAAATGAAACAAGAAACAAATTGATTAATCGAATAATTTAACTTAATAACATAGAATAGTTTTGCAAGGCTACATCGAAATCCCCAGCTATGAACTTAATTACACAACATGATTACAGAATATCTAAATATCAAGAACAACATGAGTGAAATTAAAGTTCATAGAAGAAACCCCCTTGAAGCAATTCTGATGTTGAACTTCTCCAAGAACAGCACAGCTGTGTAGTTTCTTCGATGGCAGTATATGGTGAATGGAGAATGGATTTTGTTTCTGGAAGAAAGGACAAAAAAAGAGAAGAGAGAGCTCTAGGCGAGCCCAAGGGGGAGCTTATGTAAAAGTGGCTAAAACTCTTTGTTTTATAAGGTTAAAGAGGCTATTATAGAATGCCAAGACATCCCAGTAATGCAGAATTTATTTTAGACATTTTTTTTGCTGTTATTTGGTCTCTTAAAGGGCCATTTCATCTCCATATTCAATTGTACACTTTGAATCTCTCTCTACATTTGAATCATTATTCAATTCTCCACTTTCAGCACCATTTTGCCTTATTTACCCTCAAATGGCTCTAAAATACAATTAACTGCACATTAAAACAAAAGAGAGTAAAATGCAACCAGTTTAACTCAAAAATATCACAAAGAGACTAGGAATGGATGATATAAATCTATGAAATATATGAGTTATCAAATACCCCCAAACCTGGTTTTTGCTAGTCTTCAAGCAAAACTAAAGCTAAAACAAACAAAACAAAGAAAAATCTAGCTAGACCACTTTCGCTAGCTAAACGATTGCACTGAGCATGTGCAACAAGCCTTAAAACCTCTAGGTGTCCCTAGTAGGAGGAGTTGCGTCTCCTGAGGGTTTACTGCAAGGACGCCCACAAACATCTATAGACTCTGCAAATGGTTAAAGCATGCTTGAAATAATCTAATAAGAACCAATGAAAGCCTAGTCATACATTCAAACCAAAAGTCTGCCACTTCAATGAATCGTATCATGTGTAGAGGGTAAAAAAAAATATTACTCCATGACTCATGACTTCAAAAGCACTATACTCAAAGAGTGAAGGATCTGGAAATTGCATCTTCTTTATTCATTTTTTTTCCTTTTCTTTTTTTTTTGTTGAAACTTTTTCTTTCTTGTCTTGCAATTCCAACACATGTTACCTCGGTACACGCCACATTCTTGATTTAGAGCTCAATCTATCTTTGTCTTCATTACTTTGGTATTCTCCAAACTATAAGGTACGGCTGTAATGGGCTAAGATGGGTAGAGTTTGGTGTAGGTGATGAAAGAATCAGGTTAAAAGTGTTTGGCTTAAAAAAAAAATGAATGGAACACACAAAGGGCTAGGAATAAAGCCATTTGGTGGTTAAAATGCACAGCCTAACATCACCTCAATTGGTTCATTCATAAGTGATAACAAGCACATGGTATCTACAAAAGAGAATAATTCTTAACATTCAATCAAGCAAAAATAATGAGATTATTTAAAGTGAAATTGAAAGAAAAAGATAGGAACAGAAACACTTTAAACCCTCTCAAAGAAGCAAATAGGCTCAAAATAACTCACTAGGGTAGTCTCCACTATTCTTCTTCCAGAATTTGATCATGATACTCTTACCATCATAATTCTAGGAGTAACAACTTTGTAAAAGAAAATAAGACACGAAACTTTTTCATGACAACACTGTAGTTTTGTTTGTAAACATAGCCCTCATATACATTCACATTAGTAAGCAAAAGCAAACTTAACCAAAACTAAAAACAAACGAAATTTTCAATCCCACACCCCCAAACGTAAACTAAGCATTGTCTTTTATGCTTAAAAATGAATGGAATGCATGTAATGCAGCAAGGTAGAGTATGCATGGAAAGAAATAAGACAAAAACTAAAGACACAAAATAAAAGGAAAGAACACAAACCTAGCTAGGTTGCCTCCTAGCAGGAACTTTATTTAATGTCTAGGCAAGACATGGTACCATGATAGATGAACACCTAGGGTGGCAAGAAGTCAAGGTACCTCCGAACCTTGGTTGGAAGAAGTGGTTTCTTTCGAGGGACTTTGAATATAGTGCGTTGAATTTAAACAAGGACTTGATTGTGATGGTGTTTTGGTCTCTCCTTGTGAAGAAGCATATCCTTGAAAATTGTTGAAGATGTGGCTGGAGCAATGATTTCAATGGATGAATGAAATTTGTTCAAGGTAGCAATCTCATCATCTAGCTCCAAATCTTTTTTCTTATGGTGAATGGGCAACAATGATTCGTCATCCAACTTCAATTTATTTTTCACTTGATAAGGCAGCATATCATCTCCACAAGACTCCAAAGATGGCACCTGTAAAGATTTAAAACAACAAGGAGAATCCAACATAACTTTCGAAAAAAATTCAAGCGAATTAGAAGATTGGGAGAGAGCTTCAAATTCAAGAACTTCTCTTTATAAATCGGCATAGCTAGATTCCTATGATTGTTCACCGTTCACATCTTGACCATCACCACATGGTCATTCTTTTAACGCTTGGACAATCTGCCCCAATTGAATTTCCAACTTGGTAAGTGCAATGGAGTGTTCTTGAATCATGCTACTCGTTGATTGTTGAAATTGTGAAGTGCTTTGAGCAAGTAGATCCAAAGTGTCCTCCAATGAAGTGGCAAAGGTGGACTGATGTGAGGGAGGTGCAAATGTTTGATTTGGAGCTTGTATGTTGTTCCAAGAGTCAATATTAAGGTTTCTCCAAATAGGGCTATATGTGTTTGATAATGGATGTATTGGCCTTTAGTTGGATAAACTTATGAGGTGTGAATGCTCTCAAACAAATGTTGGAAATTCATCTCTCCTTGGACATAACTGAAAAGGATGACCAGTCTTGGCACATAATGGACATACACCATACATCTTTTTATACCACCTGAAATCAAAACAAACTAAATTGTAAATAAAAAATCTAAACTAAGAAAAGAAAAACAGATAGGGTTTATAAAGCAAGCATTTAGAAGGGACTGAAACCAGTCCCCAGCAATGGTGCGAAAATTTTGTTGTGTTCCTTTCAAGTGGAAATACAAGGATAGTATAATGGCACAAGTAAGGGTGTCGAACCACAAGGACTGATCATAACTCTACAAATTACTAGCTTTCTGAGAACTCTAACTACACAATGAAAATGCAAACTTGTTTTGAAAGCTAAAGTAACTTAAAATGTAAAACAAGATAAAGATGAATGATATATTGATTCAGAAACGATGGGAACGGAACTAGGGATACCGATTTCACCATTACAAGCGAATTCCATGAAAATTAAGTAAAAACGCATTAAACTCTTCAATATGCAAGTAGGGTGGGTTTGTTTTACTCATTTATGATCATCCATTTGATGTGTGGTTGTGATCAAGTACTCCTAATCTGCAATCTAGTTGTGATGTTCAACTTAGATTACCAAATAAGAATCCATTAACAACAAGAAAACTTCAAAGAACCAAAGAAATCACATGGCAAGATGTATGCATAGCAGTTTCTTCATTCATTCACATGTCTACCAAGATTAAGCATGATGTGTACTATAACCTTGATCAAATAATCTGTAAGAAACCCTAATGGTGATCAAACATTAAGATAAACAAACAAATTAAACTATGAAATCAATGAATGAAACAAGAAACAAATTGATGAATCGAATACTTTAACTTAATAACATAGAATAGTTTTGCAAGACTATATCGAAATCCCTAGCTAAGAACTTAATTACACAACATGATTACAGAATACATAAATACCAAGAACAACATGAGTGAACTTAAAGTTCATAGAAGAAACCCCTTTGAAGCAATTCTGATGTTGAACTTCTCCAAGAATAGCATGGCTGTGTGGTTTCTTTTGTGGCAGCAAATGGTGAATGGAGAAAGGATTTTGTAAGTTACATTTAGTTAAAGTGCATTAACAACGGGTAGATTTGTACACGTGCGTGCTAATTTTTCAGTCTAGGAAACTACTCTCTAGCCGTGTTTCTCCCCTTTGCAACAAGTAAGACCCATCTTAAAACTTCACAAATCGAACCTAAAATCACCACCATCATGTTTCTCTTATTCTCACGAACCCATCCATATGAGCTGATCTTATAATGGACGAGTTTTGAGTTTCCAACTCGATGCAACTCGGAGCTCCTACTCGGGTGTGAGTTTCCCGTCGATTTCCAGCTCATGTTACAAGGTTTTGGGAGATTTGGAGGCCACTACACATCTCATCGTGGCCACCAGCCTAGATTTGAAGTGGAGCCAAAGTGAGAACACACGGGTTTGAGACGATGAAAATAGGTCCGAGGATTTTGAGCTAATTTCAGTCAATTTTTGTCCCCTTTTTGGACTTTTAAAAGATATTGAGTTATAAAAAATTTCCAAAAATCCAGTGAATTTTTCCCGAAACCAGCGAACCAAACGGCGGAGGACAATCGGAGAAGAAGAAGAACATTCCGTTAAAGTTAATGGAATATTTTGACGTCGTTACGTAACACCATTGATATTTAACGAAATATTCCATAAAAACTGACGAAATATTCCTCTATCATCTGTCAGCATGTTAGGCGATTGGTGGCGTGTGCTTGACATGTATGGGTCTGTGACGTCGAGTGGAATGTTTTCATATATTTAAACCCTCTGTTTGAGCAAACAATGGGGGATTTTCCTAGCCGTTTAGTCTATGTCCTAATTAATTAATCAGTGAAGTTATTTCACATATAGGTGAGACTTACCCTGAGTAGGTACGAGGACAAAAATGGCTAGGAAGCTACAATTCATTGACGTATCAGTGTGTGGGCATTTTTTTTTATATGTTATATACAAAGTTTTATAGTTTCCACATGTGCTTTTGGATTGATTTTACACCTATCATTCCATGTTTTATTTAATTTTAAAAATGCCATATTATTGTTGAGATTTATATATTGTCATGGCATACTCATATACATTATACTTGCTCATCACACATGCTCACACCGGTGTAGTACTCGCGTGGGCCAGGGCTAGGCTTCATGTGTATGTTCACGTTGCATCGCACACTCAGCTTGGATCCATTGTAAGTGACAGTCCTGTCGTACATGTTGCAATAGGCAACTCCGACTTGTATGTGATGCACCTAGCACCAGCCTTCACATGATTGTAGTACTAGAGTGTATATTATGATTACACCCAGTCATGTTTGTGTCAGATTCCCTCTGCATGAACTTGTGTGTTAGCATAGATTGATGAGCACCTAATTTTATTATTCTACTATTGATATATAGTGATTTTGCGTATTTCTGGAATTATTGTTGAATTGGATTTGATTTTATACTTATACGTAGTATGATTTTCTAGAAACTATATATGTTGTACGGCGAGGGGTTAGTATGTTCAGAAAATAAATGTGTTTTTATAAGCCTTTGTTTTTGGCCACTCACCTTTCTGTTTTTTGCCCTTCTAGGACTTAGTTGAAATTCTCTTTGGCATACGAGGAATATATGGCAGTTCTGACATATCCATAAATAAATGTAGGGGGCTTTTCCCTGTTGTGTAATAAGTACTTTAACTAGTTTCGAATGCGCTACTTTTGTCGTACTATCATTTATGCTCTAAAAATTTATGTTTTATGGGTTCTTCCCGCTACTGCGCACTCTCTAATTTAGATTGAACAAATGTTAGCTTTGGTTTACATTTATCCATATTTTTATGCTTCACTTTCCCTTTTGGTTATGTCACCTTCAGGTGTCGGGCAGCATGCCTCGAATCTAGTCGGGTGTGTCAGTTGGGGCCCTAGCTGTTCTCATATGAGGGTAGAGCTTATTGCTGCTTCAGATACCGTCAAGCTTGTAAATAAGTCATCCGCTACTTCTGGTTTGGATAGTAGGGAGGTGATGTCAGGTACTTCTTCAAGTCCTTGAATATTTTCTCAGACTCATTGTTGTATTCGTCTTATTACTCATTTTCGATTGATTCAAAAAAAGGGCTCACGTTGATCGGTGGATCACTAAAGTAAACGGTTGAGTGCGGCTGCTTGTCTAGTCAGACCTTGAATCTTCTTCAGAGTAGTAGGCGACTTCATATTCAAGACCACTCGAATTTACCTTGAATGTGCATCGACAGGGTTGGACTTCGTTGCCTCCGCTAAGTTGTTGATGTGGTCTGACCGCTGTTTTCGGTCAAGAAATATGTGATCGGCATCTTTTGACCCGTATTCGGTTAAGATAGAGTTGTCTTTCTACACTTCAATAGCCTCTACAGGGGTAAAGGACTTCTTCTCTGACTCCTTCAATACTTGCACAGTGTATCGTCAAGATGTGGCATGGTTTGACTTTATCTCTCTCACTCCTCCTTTTAGGGTGCGGAATCGAATTTTTTGATACTAGATAGAGGTTACCGCCCTCAGCCTAACTAGCCAATGCCGAACTAGAATCCAGTTATAGGGAGACGGGTCACTAGCTATTGTGAACCTCTGCTTTGAGACCACTGGGGGTGTTCTCACGTTGAGTGTTAATTTGTTGATGGCAGTCGAGGTGTGACTATTGAATTTGGTGCGTACCTTCTTTCGGCATATGATCATGTTTTCCAGGCCCATCTGCTGAATGACTGAGTGTTGGAGTAGGTTGATGATGCGATGAAAGTTAAGCACCAAATTAAACCCTCTTGTTGTCAAATTGTAGTATAAATGCAAGTAGGGATCGTTCTAAACCGGGGATTAGGAGGGCTTGCTAAAACCTCTAAACTAACTCAAAGACATAAAAACAAAGTTAAAAATGTTTGAATAGACTCAAATGACTCAAAACAAATTCTAAAGACGCAAAACAACTTAAAAAACACTCAAAATTGCCTAAAAACACTTACTCGGCAGATTTGACTCTAACACAACTTTGGACGAAATTTGGGTTTTGACTTGAATCAAAACACTAAAAAACACTAACGAAATAGAAATTTAACACTTTGAAACAACAAAGTAAAAGGCGGATTTTGGTTTTGACGAATTCGAAACGAACAAACAACTTATAAAATTAGACAGATTGTAAAGCGAATTTAAGAAATGAGATGATGGATGGATTAGTTAGAGGTCCATTCTTCGCACATGACACACTTGTACATGAATTGATTTGCAATTTCTTTTCAATAAACTATGATGCTCAACAACCCAAATTAACCGTGATGCACAAATTAACCCTCAGATTTTCCTTTACTCATTGAATTGGATGAATGCATGCGACAACCCAAATCATTCTCTAAAAGTCCCCTATATGAATGCATAATAGAGATACAATCAGAGATCATTACGTTCAATGAAAATCATAAGTGTTGACAAGGCAATTATAACTATGAATGCATGATACAATTGCCAAGAATACAATTAACGCGATTATGATAAACAACCTTCACTACTGATGAATATAAACTTGTAACAATTAGGTGAAACTCATTGATATTCTAGCATCGAATTCATGCATGAAAATTAAGTATGCATCCTTAATAAACATACAAGAATCAGTTATGAATAAAATAGATAATTGAATTGCAATCACAACTTATCAAATCAGAATTGGAAGAAATCAAATCAAATCTCAAGCATGTTCATGGCTTCAAACTTCCCCCTAACTAAATAGGGGTTTAGCCACTCATAATTGCAACAAAATTAGAAAATAACAAAGTAGACATTGAAAGCAAGAACAAAGTACACCTAAAACGCTCCAAAGTTCCAAGCTTGAAACGCCAAGGACTTTTGTTTTCACCACCTTGTTGTAGCACAAGTGTCTAGGATGTGTGTGGATATATGGATGGAATGGATTTGCACGACATGGAAAATGGAAACGTATGGAGATGTGTTTGAATGTATGGATGAAATGGAATGGAGCTCAAGGCAAGGGACTTATGTTTTTTAATGAAGCTCTTTTGATGGATCAAGATTGTCCTTAGGAAGGGGAATGGTGGATGTATTTATAGGCTAAGGAGAGGACCACTAAAATTCCTTGCATGTGCAGTTTGTATAGGTGTGTGATGTCCATGTTTCCCTTTACATTTGCACACACATGACCTCCATCATTTCAGCCACAAATCAACCCATTTTCTGCCCATGTGTGTGTGTTTCCTTTTCCCATGTGTGTGTGTTTTTCCTTTGCATTTGCAACACATGTTATTCATTATTTCAGCCAACAATCCACCCATTTTCTGCTCGTGCCAAGCCCTCCATGCCGTGCCTTTCTTGTTGTGTGTGTGCTGTCCATGTAGAGTGTGTGTATGCCCTCTAACCTGTGCAGTTTGCATGTGTGTAGCTGTCCATGTTTCTCTTTTGCATGTGCATTTCCACTTGCTCCAAAGCCAAATGAGTGCAATCATAACCCCATTTGCTGCTGAGTGTTGATGACAAAGCAAAACACAAAACAAGTGCCTTTACTTTCTCATTTTATTAGCCAAATTTGCTTAGCCCTTTTCTGAACCTTTCAGCGTTACAATGCCCATAAATTCTTCTAGAAAAATGATATTAACAATCTGTAAATTGCTCCAGAAAACAGACATCTGTAGCTTTCCAAGCATATAAGGCTCATTCTATCATTCATTCTGAGCTGTTCGTAACATGCTTCCAAAGTCAGCTAATCTACACAGGCAGTTTTGACGAATTTGTTACTTAATATCTCACTTGTGCTACTTTTCTTTTCTTTGCTTGATAAATCACACAAAACACAAAAACATAGTAAATAGCTCAAAAATATAAGGAACTAACTAAGAAAAGACAAGTGAATTTTATGTAAAATATATGTAAATATGAGCTTATCAAGTACCCTCACACTTAGCTTTTGCTAGTCCTCGAGCAAAATAAAGAAAACAAAACACAACCTAAACCTTCCAACGTTTGCCTCAGGGATTTCCAACGCACATGACAAGTTAAAAATCATCATTCCCACAGATTTTAGTTAACTTAACACTTGAGCACATACTTAATCACAATCACCACTTACTAGTTCACATTTAACCAATTAAAACGATGTTTTGAATGTAGTAACATGCCTTAGAGAATTTGCTCAATTCCTTACAAGATGTGCACTCAATTTTCACTCAGATTTTCTGACTACAGACCCTACACTAGGTACATGTGAGAAGATTGATGTAAACATGAAAACTAGTAATCACATGTATGTATAATAAGAAAGCATTTTCTGGTATTAATAAGCATGTTTAGATATGATCTCATGAATGGAATGCTACTACTTAGATGCGAGAACCAGTGACACCATATGCTCATACCAAATTCAAACTCCACAAATAGAAACACATAAAACTCAAGATAGAAGTCAAGGGTTGTAACGGGGCTTGGGGTATTGGCTAATAAAGAAAGGATAGGAATAACAAATGTTCTTAAAGCGATAGCAAGCAAAGTAATGAAATAGACACTTTGGAATTCACTTTAGAATGCAGAATCAACTTTTAAATACAAAGGGAAGATTCATGCAACACTTAGGGCTCTTTTTCACAACTTTTCTTCTTTTCATTCTATTTTCCACGAATGTTTTTTTTTTCTTTTTCTTTTCTACCCGTGCCTTATTAAGGACTTTGGCACACACACACACACAAGAATCACTTCCCCCACACTTGTTTTTCTGCTAAATCTGCTTAGCCCTTTTCCGAACCTTTTAGTGTTACAATGCCCATAACTTCTTCTAGAAAAATGATATTAACAATCTATAAATTGCTCCAGAAAATAGACATCCGTAGCTTTCCAAGAATATAAGACTCATTCTCTCGTTTATTCTGAGTTGTTCGTAACATGCTTCCAAAGTCAGCTAATTTGCACAGGCAGTTTTGACGAATTTGTTACTTAATATCTCACTTGTGCTACTTTTCTTTTCTTTGCTTGATAAATCACACAAAACACAAAAACATAGTAAATATCTAAAAAATATAAGGAACTAACTAAGAAAAGACAAGTGAATTTTATGTAAAATATATATAAATATGAGCTTATTAGTTGACTACACTACCGTTGTCCACCATCATTATGTCTACTATAACGTGGGCTAGTTGGACAGGTGCCACTAGTGCATCTACATGTGGGAAGTCGATGCCTTCGGCATCTTGCTCGGTGAAGCTAACGATGGGTGCAGATTGGGTGTCGACTGCCTGGACTTGTGAGACTAATAGAGCGTGCTAGATCTTTCTATCCTTGGAGTTGTTGGTGGCCCCCAAGTGCTCAGATTCGGCGAAGATGACATTAATCCAGATTGTCTTGGTTGGCGGCTCTGAAGGGATTATTTTGTGAAAACATGTTCATTTAAGCAACATCAATAAGCATGCAATTAACAATTAAAGGCGGAATCATGCTAGCATGCACTTAAAATCAAAACATCAACCAAGAAATTCAAAGCCTAGTAGATTGGTGAATCATGAATCAACTCAAAAACAAAGTGAGTTGAAATTAATACCTTTGTAGATTCCTCTTTGCATAAGCAAAGGCTAATCACCCAAAGAGATAGGGGCCTTCATTCCTTGCTTCTTAGATCCATGGATTTGGATGGAAGAATAGGTTCTCCAAGTTCCCAAAATTGAGAACCTCTAATACTCGACACCAAGGTTGGATTGTAGAAGAAATGAGTGACCTTGGAGTAGTAGGATTGCTAGATGTACCCTCCAAGGTGTTGGCCTCTTTAGAGAGAAAATGGAGAGACAATTCTCACCAATTTTCCCCAAAAATAAACCCTTATTTTTCACTTAATGAATTTTAGTTATAAAGTCATTTATATAGTCACTTCTTTAAGTGACCTAAATAACCAAAACCCTAATTCATCTCCTTCATGGCCGGCCATATTGGGATTTTGGGCTTTTTGGGCCTTAATGAATCTTTATTCATTAAATTGTCATACAACTTAAGTTAATGGGCTTGATGTTCGAAGCCCATTGGGCCTTAAGGTCCAAAACTATCCCGAGGTCTTTAACGAACTTATTCGTTTGATTAATTAACATATTAATTAATCCTTGCCATAAATAAATGATTAAACCATTTAATCATTCTTACTCATTTCCGTTTAATCTCCAATCTCCACCTCTTATGGTGTGCGATCCATTAGGTTCCTTTTAGCGAGGTAGTGGGCGATTAAAACCATTTTACATCGATTGTGAATTGAAACTATTTTCAATTCTCCCTTTAGTGATTACACACGTTTAGGGCTTCCACAAACCATGAGTGACACCTAGCAGCATATCATGGTTACCCAAGCTAATCAGAAGAGGTTAGAGAACCTATTCAGTTCGGGATTACAAATGCAATACGGTCCTTCTCTAATCTAATACTCTTGACCACATTGTTTGGTTTGATAGTTTATTTTCTCATGTCTACTATCCAATGTGTGTCTTGTGCTTATATGATTACCTTGAATGTGATTCGGAACACATTCCCTAATCTCATTCATACTCTGGCCAGAGATTCAAATCATATCAGAGAGTATTCTCCCTCAAACGGTTTGAAGGTTAAAGATCCCTTGTTGTGCATTCACTTGTCTCCATAGCTAAGTCACTTGACCCCAACGATGCCGTGGACACCCTCCTGATGGAGTGACTTTGACATAATCAAAGATCAAGGAATTAACCACAAGACAACTATGATGCCTCAGGTCAAAGGACTAATTTGCATTATCTCAACCATGAGTTCTCATGTGACATGGAATATGAGAACTCTTCGTTGATCGCGTTCAGTGAACTCATTCTCTATTGAGCACCTACCGTACTTGTCTTGATGTCACACACACCAATGACTCGAGACTAATCACTCTCCCTGAGAGAAGACATAGTACGTACTGATCTTAACGGACTGTCAATGCCCAATTGGCAATCCTATGATCAGGAACGTTTAGGATGTGTCTACGAAAGAATGGTCTCATGAATCTAACTTCATTAGATTACATTCTCCCAATCACATATTCCTTGGAATTTATCGTTTAAGCATATAACATTTATATGAGACGGCTCAAACAATAATCTTTGCCCTTTATATGTAAAACTAGATTAGTTTAACATGTGAAATGTCCGTAAAGTATCATCACATGATTGGCTTTAGGGCACATTTCCAACAGGCTCTTCATTGGAGTCTTTGTTCTTCTAGGATCTGTAACTAGCTTGTCCAAGTATATGTCGACCTTGCCTTCTTTCACCGACTTCTCTAGGTAGTTCCTCCAAGTGTAGTAGTCGCTAGTTGTGTGACCGGGACCTTGATGGAATGCGCAGTACGTAGTGTGGTCTAGGTATCTCCCTTTGATTGCTTCGGCAGCTTGAACCATGGTTCGTTCTTGATGTTGCAAAGGATTTGGTGGATCGGGATCAAGAACTTAGAGTAGTTCCTGGGCGTCAGGCCTTCTACCTACTTTTGTTGTTGTACTGCTTCCTGTCTTTCTTCTTTTGAGTTATTAGTGATTATTTTCGTGGTTGCTCGGGTGCCTTATTTGCTTAACGAGCCTCGTCCCAAAGCGCATGTTTCTCTGTTAGAGCGAAAGAGTCTGCCAAAGTTAGATCTTCTTTCATGATCAATTATCAGAACAACGAATGATCTGCTGGGAGTCATTTTGGGAAGGCCGTACTAGCTATCGAGTCGTTGCATCCAACTATCTTTACCTTCTCTACTTTGAACCTCTTCACATAGTCGCGGGGCGACTCCTTTGGGTTCTTATTCACATTAAAAATATGGTTGAACTTCTTCTTGATTGAGCGATAGGATGAATACTCCTTGGTGAAAACCAAAGAAAGCTCATCGAAACTCCAGATTGATTGTGGCGACAAGGTGTGGAACCAATCTTACGCCTCGCCTTGTAGAGTGGTGGCAAATATCTTGTACATAAGAGCATCATTGTTCTGATAAAGGATCATTGCACTTCGGTAATGCTTTAGGTGTTTCTCTGGGTCTTCATCCCCTTTGAAGGATGTGAAATACAGTATGCTGCACTTGCGTGCAGGCTCTGTCTGCTCGATCTTGTCCGTGAAGGGTGACCTCCTTATGTTGGTCATGTCTCGTCGTAGTGTCTCGTCAGTGACCTCATTGCGTTGGAAATCACACAATCGCTGGGTCATGATCCTCTCTACTTCTTCATGAATTTGCCTTTATTGGGGGTATTGGAGCTATCGGCTGCCCTCGGTCGTGACCTACTAGTCTAGGCTACTCTTCTATGCGTTTGGCTCGTCTATGTCGCGGTTGTGGTGCATGTGGTATGTTCTTAGCAGGCGAGCAAGGTTCTCACAAGCTACTAGTTGAACTTGAGCTGGATTGAGTGACTGCTTCTCTTTGTCCATCGTGATGCCTACTCCGATGTGAGGTGGAATATGCTTTTTATGGGCCTATAACCTAAAAGGTTGCTAATGTTGATTATTGGAATATGGCCTCAATTGTGATTGTATGCTTATCTGTGGGCCTAACTGAGAGTACACACTCCTCCGCACCCTAAGCGAAGAGTATACGCTATCTCGAAGGCCCAATGGGGAGTGTACACTACTAGAACGCTCGATTCATGACTAGTCGAGTGGCTACTTGCTGGGACGCTGCTGGAGAGGTTCGTTGTCTTCCCTTGTCCTACTTCAGGACACCTTGTCTGGGGCACGCTACATCTTGGTATGCTGCAAGAGCTGATTCGTCAAAGTCGAGCACTTGTCAACTATATGACTTGTTCACCATTTGGGTTGGAAGGGCTTGGACCGTATACATCTCCTTGAGTAGTGGAAATGTAATGGACCCTGTGCACGAGATTTTAAACTTCAATGAGCCTAATCTACATAAAAAAATAAATAAATAAACCAAAATGAGGGTTCGAAACATCAAAAAACTGGTATGAAATGTCGAAAAATGGTTCGAAATAACGAAAAATAGGCTTGTATAGGCTCTAGGAGTCACGGATCTGGGTTATGAGTTCGTGGGCGCAGATTCTGGTCAACTTGACCCGCATTGACTACGACCGGATAAAGGGGTGGGCCTATATAGATTAAAGGTTGTAGCACGCTGGGCTTCTGCATATTGGGTTTACATGAGAGTAGGCTTGGGCAGCAGCTGCTGCCATGGGGCTACATCCACATGGCTTCGCTTTTTAGTGGGAAAATAGGGCTATTTATAGGGGAGTGGCCGACCCTATTTGGAGAATAGTGGCCAACTATATATGGTGTAATTGGAGAATAATTGCCAGATATTATGTGAAATAATATCTTGCAATTAACATGGCAATTAATCCTAAATTAAAATAGGAAAATTGGGAGTTACCTTACAAAAACCAGTTTGATCACCTTTGACTCTTTCTTGATTGAGCTGTTATTGTCCGTTGCATGAACGTGGGAATCCCGGTGTGCTTCAATGGTAATATTGTTCTTTTTACCTAAAAGTCCACATGTCACCCCCATAATTTTCTTGATTATTTTTTTTCCTCCATAGTATGTGCATTGGAATAAAGTAAATAAGACACAATATTTATGAGGTTCGGCAAGTGTGCCTATGTCCTCGGGGCAGCAGTAGTAATCTTTCCTATTATCAAATGGAAACAATAAATTGTATGTTTTCTTTTGTTGTAACATTTGTGAGCTAATAGGCCATTATATAAAAAAACATATGGTTCCCTACTAAGCCGAAGATATGTGAAAGTAGGCAACATAACTTCAACATTTGTAGGCTGACAAGATCTTTAACTTTGGTAGGCTGAAGAAAAAAAAAGGGCGGACGATGCTTATTTCCTCATGTAGGTCATCCATCTTTATAATACTCCCCCTTGGATGACCAGAAGTCTTTTATTGATTGTCTATAAAATTTCTCCAATGATAACGAACATGAGATGAATGGATGGTCTAAGGTAAACAAAAATACTTTGCTCATGTAGCATACTCTTAGACGGTCCCCCTGATGATATCTCCCCTTGATTAGAATAAACTTGGGTTAACTAACTTGTTATCATACCAATGCATGTTGGTGCAGTTCTTGAGCTTCTGAAGTGAAAACTTTTGATAGATAGTTGGTGAGGTTGTGTGCCATATTAGCTTTGAACGTGTTTCTCTAGTTTCCATTACTTAATTCTTTCTATGAGCCATCTTTATGCATGCGAGAGAGATACTCAGATGCTTGCCTAATAAGACTATGGCTATTAGTGAGTTCATTGGAATAGAACAAGAACATGTCTGTAATTTCTCGAAGATATCAATAGATAAGCTTTATTTCATTCCAAACCTATATGTTGGTATTGTGCCTCACATGTTATGTTTCATCTAGGCCTGGCAAACGGGTCATCTCTGTCGTGTTCGTGTCGTTTTCATGTAACACCTGTTATCTTAACGGATTGTGTCGTGTCACACCTGTTATCTTAACATGCCCTTAACATGTCGGGTCACTTTACCCGACCTATTATGACCCGTTAAGAAAAATATATTTTTTCTCACATACCACACTTTGCCACATAAATATTACTTCAAAACATTAAAACACATAATTTAATATATATATATATATATATATATATATAATTATCTTATATAGTTATTTTAGTTTTTAGGGGTTTAAAATTGTTAAATTAATATATTTAATTATTATAGTTTATTCATACTTTCATTAAGTATAACATAAGATTTTGTGGTATTCACTAGTGTAACTTTTTAAATTCAAGATCGAATTCATTCATTGTATTCATATAGGGTCAAGGAGTGTACCTGTAAAAAATCATCAAAATCGGAGTTAAAATAACAGTTAAATCGTGATTTTTCGTTTTATAATCGTTGAAAAATTTTGTCCCGTTACTTGATCTCTGAATGTTTCTTTTTTGCAAGTTTTGGCGTATGCGATTTCGAAGTATATACAAACATGTTTGACGGTTGGATCGTTGAAACTAGTTTTGCAGAATGCGTATCCCATCAAAACAATAGATTCACTAATACTTTCATTAAGTATAACATAAGATTTTGTTGTATCCACTAGTATAAATATTTTAAATCGAAGATCGAATTCAATCATTGTATTCATATAGGGTCAAGGAGTGTACCTGTAAAAAATCATCAAAATCGGAGTTAAAATAACAGTTAAATCGTGATTTTTCGTTTTATAATCGTTGAAAAATTTTGTCCCGTTACTTGATCTCTGAATGTTTCTTTTTTGCAAGTTTTGGCGTATGCGATTTCGAAGTATATACAAACATGTTTGACGGTTGGATCGTTGAAACTAGTTTTGCAGAATGCGTATCCCATCAAAACAATAGATTCACTAATACTTTCATTAAGTATAACATAAGATTTTGTTGTATCCACTAGTATAAATATTTTAAATCGAAGATCGAATTCAATCATTGTATTCATATAGGGTCAAGGAGTGTACCTGTAAAAAATCATCAAAATCGGAGTTAAAATAACAGTTAAATCGTGATTTTTCGTTTTATAATCGTTGAAAAATTTTGTCCCGTTACTTGATCTCTGAATGTTTCTTTTTTGCAAGTTTTGGCGTATGCGATTTCGAAGTATATACAAACATGTTTGACGGTTGGATCGTTGAAACTAGTTTTGCAGAATGCGTATCCCATCAAAACAATAGATTCACTAATACTTTCATTAAGTATAACATAAGATTTTGTTGTATCCACTAGTATAAATATTTTAAATCGAAGATCGAATTCAATCATTGTATTCATATAGGGTCAAGGAGTGTAGCTGTAAAAAATCATTAAAATCAGAGTTAAAATAACCGTTAAATCGTGATTTTTCGTTTTATAACCGTCAAAAAGTTTTCTCCACTTGAACTCATAAAGTTTCTTTTTTGCAAGTTTTCGCGTATGCGAACTCGACTTTGGATCGTTAGATCCGGATCCAATGCCTTCTTGTTAAAATTGTATAGAGGTGAAATGTTCGAATCTTTATTCTTTTGGAAAGAAGAAAGAATCACAAGGATGTTGAGGTTAATTCACTTAGATGTTAGTGGCACTTGTCCACAAACATAATACTACTCATGTTGATTGACATTCACCGAAGATCACTCTCGGTTGGACTATAGTTTATTTTGAATAAACACAAGTCCGAATACTTTGCAAAATGTTTCAAAGAATTCAAGTAATGTAAGTTGATGAGTAAGACATCTAAAGTATTTACCTCCTTAGATTTGATCCAAGGAAAGGTAACACTTTAGATGAGTTTCCTTGAAAGATATCAAGGAAAATAGCATCATAAGATAATGTATTTCTCCATTAGGAGAAGAACGAACTTGAGTAAGATTTAGTTCGTTATATGTTATCTATTACCTATATATAGGATATATACTTCTAAAACAATATGATTGTCAATGAGAAGATCTTCCAATATTTTCATGACTCCATAAGATGTAGTTGGAAAGAAAGACAAATCTTAAGCATGTTAAAGATTTGGGGTTGTGTGCTAATAAGCAATATTTGTTTGATAACAATCTTGTAGGATATCCTTAAAATAACTTTTGGATATCGCTTCTATAAACCAACTAACAAATGTTGTTTTGTTGGGTAGTTCATTGTAATTCTACAATGTGATTTGCCTAAAAGCAAATGAACGAGAGATAGAACTCAAAGAATGGGTTCTTTGAGAGACAAGAAAGTAATCAACAAATATAACAACCTAGTTCCTATACCACAAGCTCCAAGGTAGTCGATAAGGATTTATAAACCGTCTCAGTTGAATGGTTTTGAACTTTATGACTATGTCATAGAGTTGCACCTCTTAATTCGAAAGAAATAAGAATGAAAATCCTTATGACTACATTGAGTGCATATACGATATATACTCAAGAAAATGGTAAAGTACCATTTGACTCGAAATAATGAAACCTTCATAGCTAATTGGTAGCTTAAGGTGACTACAATCAAATAGAATGGTTGACTTTGAAGGAACCATTTTTGACGTAGTCTTAGTTTCAATTAATTCGAAGATTGCTAGCTACAACTAAATGGTGATTCAATGTTTAGACATAATATGGGTTTCCGAAACCATTATTAAGATAGTCTTGATAATATATATGTCTAAAATTATAAATCACAAGACATGTAAGTTGTAGAGATCCATCCATCATGGATCTTAGCAAGTTAATGGGAGCTATTTGCATTTTATGAGGAAAAGGATCAAATCGTTTGATTTCTCATAAAGATGTAAATGAATCTTTTGTTTACTAGTTTTACAAAAGATTAGTGGGAGTTAATCATGTTCCTAAAATTTAAATATATATGATATATTAATTTTGGAAATGAAAAGAATACTTCTTCGTTAAAGTTATGACTTTAATACATTATATGAAGATAGAATGTATATGGGAGATATAGTCTATATACATGGGATGGAAATCTATAATGATATATTTCATGATATAATTGGATTATATCAATCCCTAATAATAGACAATGGATGCTAGGGAGTTTCTCATATGATGATAAACTTCAAATAGAAGGACGATTCTAGTGAGACTAGCAAGTTGCCCTTCTCAAAGGGAACGTGCCCCTTTGACTCCCAAAGAAATAAAGCGTAAATAGAATCCTTTATGCGTAAGCAGAAAGGTGATTTATGTGTTTCATATTGTATGAAAAACATTGATATGAGTTGTACCTAGAACGGTACAAGACGATATCAGTGCAAGCCCAGGATCAGAACCATGGCAACTGTCAAGTGAGTCCTTAAGTATTTAAAAATTACTAAAGGATAGATTCCTCAAAGAATGAGGAAGAATTAGAGTAACGTAATGGAAGCGTAAATGTATTAGATTATGAATCTAATCCATCATTGGATGTTTCTTCATTATGAATGAAGAGATAAACGAATATCTCTTTATTATGACTAAAGAGATATTTGGATGGAAACATTAAAGTAATGACTTTAGTGTGTTCCATTATGAATGCAAGATATATTGCCATATAGAAGTTTACAACAATGTTGTTTGGATGGGAAAGTTCATTTATGAACTCTCTATTCGATTCCAACCAGAAAGTGTATGACACTAATGGGGCGATAGCTCAAGCCTGGGAATCAAGGTCTCATCAAGATCCGAACTCAAATGAGAGACTGAACCACATGATTGAGAATCATGTATAATGGTGACGTCGTTATTCTCAAGGTTGCTTCTGTGGATAACACATATAGATGTCCACTGTCTAGGCCTACTATTCAGCCATTTATGAAATGACTACAGAAGAGGTATCATCACTGATGACCAAGCTGATTGGCTCTAGTGCAAGTGGGAGATTGTTGGAAATGTGCCCTAAAGCCAATCATGTGATGATACTTTACGGACATTTCACATGTTAAACTAATCTAGTTTTACATATAAAGGGCATAGATTATTGTTTGAGCCGTCTCATATAAATGTTATATGCTTAAACGATAAAGTCCAAGGAATATGTGATTGGGAGAATGTAATCTAATGAAGTTAGATTCATGAGACCATTCTTTCGTAGACACATCCTAAACGTTCCTGATCATAGGATTGCCAATTGGGCGTTGACAGTCCGTTAAGATCAGTACGTACTATGTCTTCTCTCAGGGAGAGTGATTAGTCTCGAGTCATTGGTGTGTGTGACATCAAGACAAGTACGGTAGGTGCTCAATAGAGAATGAGTTCACTGAACGCGATCAACGAAGGGTTCTCATATTCCATGTCACATGAGAACTCATGGTTGGGATAATGCAAAGTAGTCCTTTGACCTGAGGCATCATAGTTGTCTTGTGGTTAAGACCTTGATCTTTGATTATGTCAAAGTCACTCCATCAGGAGGGTGTCCACGGCATCGTTGGGGTCAAGTGACTTAGCTATGGAGACAAGTGAATGCGCAACAAGGGATCTCTAACCTTCAAACCGTTTGAGGGAGAATACTCTATGATATGATTTAAATCTCTGATCAGAGTATGAATGAGATTTGGGAATGCGTTCCGAATCACATTCAAGGTAATCATATAAGCACAAGACACTCATTGGATAGTAGACATGAGAAAATAATCTATCAAACCAAACAATGTGGTCAAAAGTATTAGATTAGAGAAAGACAAATCTCTGATCAGAGTATGAATGAGATTTGGGAATGCGTTCCGAATCACATTCAAGGTAATCATATAAGCACAAGACACTCATTGGATAGTAGACATGAGAAAATAATCTATCAAACCAAACAATGTGGTCAAAAGTATTAGATTAGAGAAAGACCGTATTGCATTTGTAATCCCGAACTGAATAGGTTCTCTAACCTCTTCTGATTAGCTTGGGTAACCATGATATGCTGCTAGGTGTCACTCATGGTTTGTGGAAGCCGTAAACGTGTGTAATCACTAAAGGGAGAATTGAAAATAGTTTCAATTCACAATCGATGTAAAATGGTTTTAATCGCCCACTACCTCGCTAAAAGGAACCTAATGGATCGCACACCATAAGAGGTGGAGATTGAAGATTAAACGGAGATGAGTAAGAATGATTAAATGGTTTAATTATTTATTTATGGCAAGGATTAATTAATATGTTAATTAATCAAATGAATAAGTTCGTTAAAGACTTCGGGATAGTTTTGGACCTTAAGGCCCAATGGGCTTCGAACGTCAAGCCCATTAACTTAAGTTGTACGACAATTTAATGAATAAAGATTCATTAAAGCCCAAAAGCCCAAAATTCCTTAGGCGGCCGGCCATATGGAAATGAATTAGGGTTTTGGTTGTTTAGGTCACTTAAAGAAGTGACTATATAAATGATTTTATAGCCAAAATTCATTAGGTGTTAAAAGAGTTTATTTTTGGGGAAAATTGGTGAGAATTGTCTCTCCATTTTCTCTCGAAAGAGGCCAACACCTTGGAGGGTACATCTAGCAATCCTACTACTCCAAGGTCACTCATTTCTTCTACAATCCAACCTTGGTGTCGAGAATTAGAGGTTCTCAATTTTGGGAACTTGGAGAACCTATTCTTCCATCCAAATCCATGGATCTAAGAAGCAAGGAATGAAGGCCCCTATCTCTTTGGGTGATTAGCCTTTGCTTATGCAAAGAGGAATCTACAAAGGTATTAATTTCAACTCACTTTGTTTTTGAGTTTATTCATGATTCACCAATCTACTAGGCTTTGAATTTCTTGGTTGATGTTTTGATTTTAAGTGCATGCTAGCATGATTCTGCCTTTAATTGTTAATTGCATGCTTATTGATGTTGCTTAAATGAACATGTTTTCACAAAATATTTCCTTCACTTCTTTCTTCAATACCTTTGAAAATGTATGGCCCCTCCGACCGTCATTTTGACTTAAACCTTGGTGAAGAGGCATGTTTTTAGGAACGCAAAACATGGGTTGCCTCCCAAGAAGCGCTTGCTTTAACGTCTTGTAGTCGGACGAAACTTCCTTCTAAGCTTGGATAGAGCCCACGACACTGAGTGGGACTTCTTCCACAATCTGCCCCACATCACTCTCATAGTATAGCTTCAGGCGATGCCCGTTCACTTTGAATTCGTCGCCGTTCCTTAAGCTTTTAACTTGGACTGCACTATGGGGAAAAACATTAGTGACAAAAAATGGCCCAATCCACTTAGACCGTAACTTACCAGGGAACAATCGTAGATGGGAATTGAATAGTAGCACTTTCTGTCTAATTAAGAATGTTTTTCCCCAAATCATTTTGTCATGAAACACCTTTGTGTTCTCCTTGTAAATTCGTGCATTCTCATAAGCTTCGTTCCATATCTCCTCAAGTTCATTCAGTTAGAGCTTCTTATTCATTCCAGCAGCATTTAAGTCCAAATTGAATGTTTTCACAGCCCCGTGTGCATTGTGCTCCAGTTCCACAGGTAGGTGACACGGCTTTCCGTAGATTAGTCGAAATAGAGACATCCCTAGAGGTGTTTTGTAGGCAGTGCGATATGCCCACAGTGCATCTTCTAAACGCAAGCTCCAATCCTTCTGGTTTGGCCCAACAGTCTTTTCCAAGATTTGCTTGATTTCTCTATTCGAGACTTCGGCTTGGCCACTTGTTTGAGGGTGGTATGACGTGGAAACCCGATGCTTCACATTGTACTTTTTAAACAGTGCCTCAATGGTGCGATTGAAAAAGTGGGAGCCTTCATCACTTATGAACACCCTCGGCATGCCAAATCTGGAAAAGATGTTAACCTTGATAAAATCTGCCACCATTCTACAATCGTTAGTACGGGTGGCTTTGGCTTCCACCCATTTCGACACATAATCAACGGCTAGCAAAATATAAGTAAAACCATATGGGGGCAGACAAGGTCCCATGAAATCCATACCCCATACATCAAAGATCTCCACATTAAAAATGGGGGTTTGCGGCATTTGGTCGTTGGCACCTATTGTACCTGTTCTTTGGCATCTATCACAAGTTATACAAAATGTTCTAGCATCCTTAAACAATGTAGGCCAATAGAAACGACTCTCTAAAACCTTAAGAGCTTTCCTTTGGGTGCCCAAATGACCCCCACATGCATAACTATGGCAAAATACAAGAATTGAATTAAACTCGAAATTGTGCACACATCTACGAATAATCTGGTTAGGATAATACTTCGACAAATATGGATCATCCCACACATAAAATCGTGCATCATTTCTGAGTTTATCATGCTTGTATTTATCTAGAGTGCTAGGAACTTGTTTTGTGACCAAATAATTGATCAAATTAGCATACCAGGGCTCACTTACCTTTAGGGACAACAATTGCTCTTCAGGGAATGTCTCTAGAATGGGTAAGGAGTCCTCCTCGCGCACTAAACGGCTGAGGTGGTTAGCTACCACGTTTTCGCTCCCCTTTTTGTCTCTTATTTCAATGTTGCACTCTTGAAGTAGGAGCATCCAACGAATCAGCCTTGGTTTGGCCTCCTTCTTAGTAAGAAGATACTTCAACGCTGCATGGTCAGAATATACAATCACTTTAGTGCCAAGTAAGTATGAACGAAATTTATCTAAAGCAAATACAACTGCAAGAAGTTCTTTCTCAGTGGTAGTGGATGACGTGGGTCCGAGAAGCGTAGTGGATGACGTGGGGCTGTTTGTTCGTCATTTGTCCTAAAACAACACCAATGGCATAATTGGATGCATCACATATTAGCTCAAATGGAAGGCTCCAATCTGGTGGCATGATGATGGGGGCCGAAGTCAATATGTCCTTGAGGGTTTTGAAAGCGGTCTCACACTCCTTGTTGAACTTGAAGGCTACTTCCTTTTGGAGTAAACGACAAAGGGGTTGGGCGATTTTTGAGAAATCCTTGATGAATCTCCTATAAAATCTTGCATGGCCAAGAAAAGAACGAACCTCCATCACCGAAGTGGGAGAGGGTAAGTGACGTACAAGATCTATTTTAGATTTATCAACCTCAATCCCTTTTTTTTATATGATATGCCCCAAAACTATACCTTGTTTTACCATAAAATGACACTTTTCCCAATTCAAGACAAGATTAGTTTCGATGCATCGTTGGAAGATCAGAGTAAGATTATTCAAGCATGCATTAAATGAGTTACCAAAAACACTAAAGTCATCCATAAACACTTCAATGATCTTTTCCACAAATTCTGAGAAAATACTTACCATACACCTTTGGAATGTGGCTGGTGCGTTGCATAGCCCAAATGGCATGCGTCGATAAGCAAAGGTACCAAAGGGACATGTGAAGGTAGTCTTTTCTTGGTCATCGGGAGCTATCATAATCTGATTGTAACCCGAATAGCCATCAAGAAAACAATAAAATAAATGACCAGCTAACCTTTCCAGCATTTGATCAATAAAGGGCAACGGGAAGTGATCTTTTCTTGTCGTAGCATTACCGATAGTCAATACAAACTCTCCATCTGGTTTAGATTCTGGCGGGCACAAGCTCATTATCTTCATTTTCTACCACAGTGACTCGGACTTCTTAGGAACAACTTGGACCGGCGAGACCCAATGGCTATCAGAAATTGGGTAAATCACTCCACAATCTAGTAGCTTAATGATTTCCTTCTACACAACGTCCATCATGGGTGGATTGAGTCGGCGTTGTGCTTCTCTAGATGGTTTGGCTCATTCTTCCAAGAGTATTCGATGCATGCAAGTGGTGGGGCTAATTCCCTTGATATCGGCCAATGTCCACCCAATGGCAGTTTTATATTCCCGAAGCACCCTTACCAATTTGTCCTCCTCTTGTGTAGTGAGTGAAGAAGAGATGATGATGGGTAGCGTCTCTTGTTCTCCCAAAAACACATATTTCAAATGGCTCGGCAATGGTTTAAGCTCTAGGGAAGGGGGCTGGATTACAGAATGAAACAACTTGTTAGTCGAATTGGGAATTGGTGGTGTGTGCAATGATTCAAGGGTGAAAATGAAGTAATGATGCAAAACATGGGGGTAAAATAGAGTGGTGTTGCAGCAATGAGTGCAAGGAGTGGTGTTGAAATGATTCAAAGGTTAAAGTGAAGTGATGATGCAAAGCATGTGGGGTAAAATGTCAATGAGTGCATGTAGTGGAGGTAAAAGTTGTATGAAATCTTATGGGTGAAAGGAACAAGGAGTGTGCAGCAATTGAGTGTAATGATTCAATGTATTGATGCATGAAATCAGAAATAATGAAGGAGACAAGGGTGGTTCACGGGAATGAAGTGTAACGAGTGTAATGGTGGATGATTGAGTGCAAGAAATCTGGTGCGTGAAGGGGACAAGGGTGATTATGCATGGCACAGGTGGAAAGGTGAGTAATTGGTGAATCAATGAGTGCAAGGAGGTGAAAAGATATTGTGCACATGGTAGACAAAGGAAATGAAGGGGAATGATGCAACAAATGAGTCAATGGAGGGAACATGGATGATGATGCACGGCATAGGAATCCAAAGGGAGTGCAATGGTGGTGCACGGCAATGATGGAAAGGTGAATGGTGGAGTGACACCCCTTTATGGCTGAGCTCTTTGTCCCTTTCACACTAATTCTTCTTTCTCTTTAACACATTCTTAACCTGTTTAGTCTTCAATTTCATCCATCCACCTTGCTCCATGCATGTGCTATCCATTCCAAGCCCAAAACTGCTCCAAAATGCACCAAAATGCATCTTATTGCTTTATAAGGCCTATGGACCTACAAACACATGAAAATAGCATAAAATACATAATTAACTAAGAAATAACAACATAAATGCATGAGAACAAGCTAACTCAGTCGTATAAATATGCTCCTATCAGAGTGTAGCTGTAAAAAAATTATCAAAATCGGAATTAAAATAACCTTTAAATCGTAATTTTTCTTTTTACAACCGTCGAAATGTTTTTTTCCGTTACTTGATCTCTATAAGTTTGTTTTTTGCAATTTTTGGCGTATCCAATCAAAAAGTATATACAAACATGTTTGACGGTTGGATAGTTGAAACTAGTTTTGCAGAATGCGTATCCCATCAAAATAATACATTCACTAACACTTAAGAGTTTATTCGTACTTTCATTAATTACAACATAAGATTTTATGGTTTCCACTAGTGTAAATATTTTAAATTGCAGATCAAATTTATTCATCGTATTCATATAGGGTCAACGAGTGTAGCTGTAAAAAATCATCAAAATCGGAGTTAAAATAACTGTTAAATCGTGATTTTTCTTTTTATAACCGTTGAAAAGGTTTTGTCCCGTTACTTCATCTCTATATGTTTGTTTTTTGCAATTTTTGGCATATGCGATCTCGAAGTATAAACAAACATGTTTGAGGGTTGAATCGTTGAAACTAGTTCTGTAGAATGCGTATCCCATGAAAACAATAGATTCACTAACACTTAAGAGTTTATTCATACTTTCATTATGTATAAAATAAGATTTTGTGGTATCCACTAGTGTAAATATTTTAAATTGAAGATCGAGTTCATTCATTGTATTCATATAGGGTCAAGGAGTGTAGCTGTAAAAAATCATCAAAATCGGAGTTAAAAATAACTGTTAAATCGTGATTTTTTGTTTGATAACCATCGAAAGGTTTTGTCCCGTTACTTGACCTCTATATGTTTTTTTTTTGCAATGCGTATGCGATCTCGAAGTATATACAAACATGTTTGACGGTTGGATCGTTGAAACAAGTTTCGTAGAATGCGTATCCCATCAAAACAATAGATTCACTAACACTTAAGAGTTTCTTCTTACTTTCATTAATTACAACATAAGATTTTGTGGTATCCACAAGTGTAAATATTTTAAATTGAAGATCGAATTTATTCATTGTATTCATATAGGGTCAAGGAGGGTAGCTGTAAAAAATCATCAAAATTGGAGTTAAAATAACCATTAAATCGTGATTTTTCTTTTCATAACCGTCGAAAGGTTTTGTCACGTTACTTGATCTCTATATGTTTGTTTTATGGAATTTTGGCGTATGTGATCTCGAAGTATATACAATTATGTTTGATGGTTAGATCGTTGAAACTCGTTTTGCAGAATGCTTATCCCATCAAAACAATAGATTCAATAACACTTAAAAGTTTATTCATACTGTCATTAAGTATAACATACGATTTTGTGGTATCCGCTAGTATAAATATTTTAAATTGAAGATCGAATTCATTCATTGTATTCATATAAGGTCAATGAGTGTAGCTGTTAAAAAATCATCAAAATCGGAGTTAAAATAGCCATCGTAATTTTTCTTTTTATAACCGTCGAAGAGTTTTGTCCTGGTACTTGATTTCTGAATGTTTATTTTTTGATATTTTTGGCATATACAATCTCGAAGTATATATAAACATGTTTAACGGTTGGATCGTTGAAACTAGTTTCGTAGAATGCGTATCCCATCAAAACAATAGATTCACTAACATTTAAGAGTTTATTCATACTTTCATTAATTACAACATAAGATTTTGTGGTATCCACTAGTGTAAATATTTTAAATTGAAGATTGAATTCATTCATTGTATTCATTTAAGGTCAGGGAGTGTAGCTTTAAAAAATCATCAAAATCGGAGTTAAAATAGCCATCGTAAATTATCTTTTTATAACGGTCGCAAAGTTTTGTCCCGTTACTTGGTTTCTGAATCTTGGTTTTTTGATATTTTGGCGTATGCGATCTCGACGTATATACAAACATGTTTAACGGTTGGATCGTTGAAACTAGTTTCGTATAATGCGTTTCCCTTTAAAACAATAGATTCACTAACATTTAAGAGTTTATTCATACTTTCATTGATTACAACATAAGATTTTGTGCACTAATATAAATATTTTAAATGGATGATCGAATTCATTCATTGTATTCATATAAGGTCAAGGAGTGTATTGTAAATAATCATCAAAATCGGAGTTAAAATAGCCATCGTAATTTTTCTTTTATAACCGTCTTAATGTTTTATCCCGTTACTTGATTTCTGAATGTTTGTTTTTTGATATTTTTGGCGTATACGATCTCGAAATATATACAAATATGTTTGACGGTTGGATTGTTGAAACTAGTTTCGTATAATGCGTTTCCCATCAAAACAATAGATTCACTAACATTTAAGAGTTTATTCATACTTTCATTGAAGTATAACATAAGATTGTGTGGTATCCACTAGTGTAAATATTTTAAATTGAAGATCGAATTCATTCATTGTATTCATATAGGGTCAATGAGTGTAGCTGTAAAACATCATCAAAATTGGAGTTAAAATAACCGTTAAATTGTGATTTTTCGTTTTATAACTGTCGAAAGATTTTACCCCGTTACTTGATCTCTATATCTTTGTTTTTTGCAATTTTTGGCGTATCCGATCTCGAAGTATTTACAAACATGTTTGACGGTTGGATCGTTGAGACTAGTTTCGTGGAATGCGTTTCCCATCAAAACAGTAGATTCACTAACACTTAAGAGTTTATTTATATTTTCATTAAGTATAACATAAGGTTTTGCGGTATCCACTAGTGTAAATATTTTCAATTGAAGAACGAATTCATACATTGTATTCATATAGGGTCAACGAGTGTAGCTATAAAAAATCTTCAAAATCGGAGTTAAAATAACCGTTAAATCGTGATTTTTTGTTTTATAACTGTCAAAAGGTTTTGTCCCGTTACATCATCTATATATGTGTATTTTTTGCAATATTTGGTGTATGCGATCTCGAAGTATATACAAACATGTTTGATGGTTGATTCGTTGAAACTAGTTTTGCAGGATGTGTATCCCATCAAAACAACAGATTCACTAACACTTAAAAGTTTATTCATACTTTCATTAAGTATAACGTAACTAGTGTAAATATTTTAAATTGAAGATCGAATTCATTCATTGTATTCATATAGGGTCAAGGAGTGTAGTTGTTGAAAAATCTTCAAATCGAAGTTAATATAACCGTGAAGTTGTGATTTTTCGTTTTATAACTGTCGAAAGATTTTGTCCCGTTACTTGATCTCTATATGTTTGTTTTTTGCAATTTTTGGCGTATGCGATCTCGAAGTATATACAAACATGTCTGATGGTTGCATCGTTAAAACTAGTTTCGTAGAATGCGTATCCCATCAAAACAATAGATTCACTAACACTTAAGAGTTTATTCGTACTTTCATTAAGTATAACATAAGATTTTGTGGTATCTACTAGTGTAAATATTTTAAATTGAAGATCGAATTCATTCATTTTATTCATATAGGGTCAATGAGTGTAGGTGCAAAAAATCATCAAAATGGGAGTTAAAATGACCGTTAAATCATGATTTGTCGTTTTATATTCGTCGAAAGGTTTTGTCCAGTTACTTGATCTCTATATGTTTGTTTTTACAATTTTTGATGTCTGCGATTCCGAAGTATATAGAAACATGTTTGATGATTGGATCGTTGAAACTAGTTTCGTAGAATGCGTATCCCATCAAAACAATAGATTCAATAACACTTAAGAGTTTATTCTTACTTTCATTAAGAATAACATAAGATTTTGTGGTATCCACTAGTGTACATATTTTAAATTGAAGATCGAATTAATTCATTGTATTCGTATAGGATCAAGGAGTGGAGGTGTAAAAAATCATCAAAATTGAAATTAAAATAACCGTTAAATTGTGATTTTTCATTAAATAACCGTCGAAAGATTTTGTCCCATTACTTGATCTCTATATGTTTGTTTTTTGGAATTTTTGGCTTATGCAATCTCTATATGTTTTGTTATGTTACTTGATCTTTATATGTTAAATCGGATTTTTTCGTTTGATAACCATCGAAAAGTTTGCTTCGGTTACATAATCTCTGAATGTTTGTTTTTTGTAATTTTTTGGCGTATGCAATCCCGAAGTATATACAAACATGTTTGACGGTTGGATAGTTGAAACTAGTTTCGTAGAATGCGTATCCCGTCAAAACAATAGATTCACTAACATTTAAGAATTTATTCATACTTTCATGAAGTATAACATAAGATTTTGTGGTATCCACTAGTGTAAATATTTGAAATTGAAGTTCGAATTCATTCATTGTAATCATATAGGGTCAAGGAGTGTAGCTGTTAAAAAATCATCAAAATCGGAGTTAATATAACCGTTAAATTGTGATTTTTTGTTTTATAACTATCGAAAGAGTTTGTCCCATTACTTGATCTCTATACGTTTTTTTTTTGCAATTTTTGGCGTATCCGCTCTCGAAGTATATACAAACATGTTTGACGGTTGGATCGTTGAAACTAGTTTCGTAGAATGCGTATCCCATCAAAACAATAGGTTCACTAACACTTAAGAGTTTATTCATACTTTCTCTATGTAGAACATAAGATTTTGTGGTATCCACTAGTGGAAATATTTTAAATTGAAGATCGAATTCATTCATTTTATACATGTAGGGTCAAGGAGTGTAGCAGTTAAAAAATCATCAAAATCGGAGTTAAAATAACCGTTAAATTGTGATTTTTCGTTTTATAACCATCGAAAGATTTTGTCCTGTTACTTGATCTCTATATGTTTGTTTTTGCAATTTTTGGCATATGCGATCTCGAAGTATATACAAACATGTTTCACGGCTGGATCGTTGAAACTAGTTTTGAAGAATTCGCATCTCATCAAAACAATAGATTCACTAAGACTTAAGATTTTATTCATACTTTCATTAAGTACAACACATGATTTTGTGGTATCCACTAGTGTAAATATTTTAAATTGAAGATCGAATTCATTCATTGTATTCATATAGGGTCAAGTAGTGTAGCTGTTAAAAAATCATCAAAATCAGAGTGAATATAACCGTTAAAGCTGAAAGAAAGAAGCCGTTTGGATTGATGTTGCCACTTTCCATTCCACAGTGGAAATGGGAAAACATTACTATGGACTTTCTGTACAAGCTTTGTCGCACACAGAATGGTTATGATGGCATTTGGGTAGTAGTTGATCGTCTTACAAAGTCAGCACATTTTATTCTAGTGAGGGAGAAGTATTCGTTAAGCCGATTAGCTAAGCTATTTATTTCACAGATTGTGAAGTGCCATGGTGTGCTAGTTAATATTATCTTGGATCGAGATCCCAGATTTACTTCCAAGTTCTGGATAGCATTCCAGGAAACTCTTGGTACGAGGTTGCTTTATAGTACGGCATATCATCCTCAGACAGATGGACAATCTGAGAGGACCATTCAGACATTAGAGGATATGTTGAGATCTTCGGTGCATCAGTTTGGGGATAGTTGGCATGATTGTTTGGATCTGATGGAGTTCGCCTACAACAATAGTTATCATTCGAGCATTGGTATGGCAACATTTGAGGCACTTTATGGGAAATCTTGTCGTATGCCTATATGTTCATCAGAGGTTGGCGGAAGAGTTTTAGTGGGCCCTGAGATTGTGGACATGACTACTCAAAATGTTTAGGTAATTAAGTCTAACCTGAAAGCGGCCCAAGATCGGCAAAAGAGCTTAGCTAACAAGCATGCCATTGATCGGAAGTATGATGTAGAATTGGGTGTTTCTGAAGCTATCACCTTGGAAAAGTGTTGTACGATTTCAAAAGAAAGGAGAGTTAAGTCCTAGGTACATTGGACCATATATGATCACCGACCGAGTCGGTGAGGTTGCTTATAGGCTTGAGTTGCCTCCAAAGTTGTCCAAGGTACACGATGTGATTCATGTTTCGATGCTTCGACATTATGTTTCAGACCATTCACTTGTGATTCCTCCTCAGCCTTTGGAAATAATTCAGACTTGACTTATGATGAGGAACCAGTGACTCTATTGGATTGGAAGGATAAAGAACTGAGGAACAAGACCGTACGCCTGGTGAAGGTATTATGGATAAATCATTCAGTGGAAGAAGCTACTTGGGAGACAAAGGATCGAATGAGACAGATGTATCCACGCTTGTTTTATGATTATTAGTGGATGTATTGGTTATATGTAATTTCGAGGATGAAATTTTCTAAGTTAGGGAGATTGTCACAGCTCATCCCGACAAATATTTATCGCTAATGTGAAAAGACTAGATTACCCTTGGACATTAAAAAGTGTGGTGTGTGATTTGTTTTGAAATGGAATTATTTGAATTTTCCTAACTCTTTGGAAACACTTAGGAACTAAGAAACTTTGGTTTTGATTGGGTGTTGACTAGTTTGGACCACACATATCACTTCTCCTTTCTCTCTCTTCCCTCCCGTGTTCTCTCTCTGTCCCTCGAACTCTCTGTATCTCCCTCTCTTCTCTTCCGTACGAACTCAAACCCAAAACCCATTGTATCGTGACGGATTGAGGACGTTGAAGGTACCATTCTGTTCCTTGCAAGCTCAGGAACACATCTAGACCATTTTCAGGTAAGGATAGCTTCGTTTTCACGTCGAAACCATAACCCCGATTTGGGGTACTATTCATGCAAACGTTAAATCTTGTGTTTTTCGAAATTTCAAGCTTATAGGAAGCTTAGTGAGGTCTCAAGGAAGCTCGGAGTGCTTCGTTTGAAGGTTTTGGACGTTAAGATCGTGTGGATGAAGCTTGGCCGGTTTTTCTTGGAATTCTCCAGTGAGATCCGGTGACTTTTAGAGCTTTAAAATGGTATAACGTGATTGTAGATGTCCTTAGCTTCATTTTGGTACCAATTGCATGAAAAATGGTTGAGAAAATAGTGAGAAATCAAGGTTTTAAAAATCCCCAGTTTTCCGGCGACATCGACGATCGCCGGAGTCCCAAGTTTGAAGGTGACAGAATATTCCGTCAAGTTTAATGGAATATTCCAGCACCGTTAGTTAGATTTAACGATATCAGTTAGAATTGAATGGAATATTCTTGGAATATACCTGAGGCGTCAATTGACACCGTCAGTGTGCCTGGCACATGGCCGCGTGTGGGGGGCGTGTCTAGCCGTGTCATTGCCGGCGTGTGAGGGCGCGTGAGGCTGCCAAAAATTTTTCTTAAAATATGGGGATGATCCTGAGGTTGTGTAGATCATTGTGGTATATTCATATACCCATTTTGAGTAATGTATGAGAAGTTATTGGCTAGTTTTGTATATGTGCTTAAAAATAATGTTTTTATAGTTAATTCGCATATAGGTGAGACTTATCCCGAGGATGAGCGTATCCACGGGCGACTTGGGGGCTACGACCCTTCGACTTATCAGTGAGTGGCTTTTGTTTTCAGTATATACTTATATACTTGATATATTTCCTAGAAATGCATTTTAAAGAAAATATGCTTTGAAATAATATGCCAAAAGCTTCTATATTTTGAATATGCCTTTCATGATTGCATACATTTATAAATGTGGTGTTGTGGAGGCACAGGTGCTGTGGAGGCACATTTATAAATGTGGGAATCATCGATGATGTGATATGTGATATGTGATTAAGTAATGTTGAGCTCATAAAGCTGCACCTATGGTGATTATGAATTAGCCAGAGATATGAAGTACATGCCTGTTTATTTACGTTTCCTCCCACACTATATGCTCATATTGGATCCAACCTAAGTGCATAGTCTTGTCGTACAGAACTTATTCATGGTTCTGACTTGTAGGTAACTAGCGAACTATCGCCTGGCTATTATGAGAGAATAGAGTTGAGCATAATTATATTTCACCTAATCTTGTTGTACAGACCCTTTTCAGTGGTTCCGACTTATGTGCAGTATATTTCCGTATAGGTCATAGTAGTGACCCCGGCTAGATTGAGTTTGAGCTATGAATTCAGCCGTACAGACTACCATAGGACTTTCGGCTAGCATGTCACATTTCTATGAAATTATTCTTACCTGGATTGTTTACTTTGTTATATTTTGGCTTAGCATACATATGAATATGATTATGTGAAGCATGAATTGAATTGATATGATTATATATATATATATATATATATGTGTGTGTGTGTGTGTGTGTGTGTGTGTGTGTGTTTGCTTATATCTTAATTTTGGGAAAATCTTACATGTTTTACAGCGAGGGGTTAGTATGTTGATAAATTAATTGTTTTTTTGTAAAACATTTGTTTTTGCCCACTCACGTTTTCTGTTTTGCGCCCCTCCAGGTTCTAAGTAAGTTGCTGTTGGTGGCTCGGGATCGTTGGTAGTTCTAACCTATTTGAATAATAGTAGGACATTCCTGGTACTGGGTAACTAGTACTTGTCCTACTGGACTGCACCTAGACTTATTATGCTCTGATTAGAAATGTTCATTGTTGTAACTAACTCCTATCACATTCATTTAGTAGTGCACTCTAGTAATTTGGTTTTCAATTATTTGTGTATTTGCAATCTTTATTGCTTCCGCACTATGCACATAGCTAAGTCACTCTCACGTGACGGCCAGGATGCCTTGATCTCGTTCGGGGTGTGTCAGTTTGGTATCAGAGCCTAGGTTTAGCAGTCCTGTATAACTCTTGAATGTTCTAATCCTTGTGATGTCTTATGTCAAAACTATGCCTCCTCGTAGAAAGCCCCGTCAACCAGTGGAATCTAATTTCCCTGATGTTGCTCAATTAGGGGAAGTTATAGTCTCTGCCATTGAGACAACATTCCGTACTCCCCAGAGGACACCTCTTGAGACATTCCATAATCTGAAGTTGACTCACTTCATGGGTAATGAAGGTCATGAGGGGGCAGAAAATTGGTTGAATCATATGGAGAAGACCTTCCAGGTGATGCAGAGTCAGGGGAATCTTCCTCCTAATAGGTAGGTCGAGACGACTACTTGGTTTTTAGGAGAACATCCTGCATCTTGGTGGAGACAGGAGTCTTACGAGATGACCCCAGATGAGATTGTGGACTGGGGAGTGTTTATAGCAAGTCCACCTCTAAGGACTTTGCGCCAGCACCCAGCACATTTATCCACTCAAGTGAACAGTAATAGGCCAAGGCATCTCCACCCCTTAAAAAAATGCGCTGGCACCCAGCGCATTTATTTGGTATGTTTTTTTTTTTTTAAGTTTATTTCGGATAAGATTTTTAACCAATTTCGGATAAAATTTCAAATAAACTTAAAAAAAAAACACACTAAAATAAAATTACATACTCATCAAATAAACTTAAAAAAAACACACTAAAAAAATGTGGTGTAAGGTGAAAGATGAGGGTTAGGTATTTATAGAAAAAAAAATAACTTTTTAAAATTTTACTGTATTTAAAAAAAAAATTTATATTTTTTTATATTTTTTAATTAATTTTAATGTAGTTAATTAATTTGGACCGTTGGATTTGAAAAATATTCAAATCCAATAGCCCAGGATCGGCCACATAACCATGCGCCAGCAAATGGCCTGGCTTCTTGGTCAGCTTCTTTTGTGCTAGCCCAGAGACCAGCATGGGCTAGGTGCCAGGCTGTTACGCGGGCTGGTGGACATGGACAGGGTGCTGGGCAAAGTCCACTCCGGTGGACTTGCTCTTAAGGAACGGTTTCGGAAAAGGTTCATTCCTCCTGCTTAAATTGATTTTAAGAAACAGGAGTTTACTCATCTGAGGCAAGGAAAGATGTCTACTAATGAGTATTATAGGATGTTTACTGATCTATCGAGATATGATCCTGAGGTTGCTGCTAATCCGGTAGAGATGCTTCGCTGTTTCAGTTTGGGTACTAAGAAGAAATGGCATTCCATAGCGACATCGATTAACTGTGCCTCTTACCAGGAGTTCTATGAGATTCTACTGAGGATTGAGGCCTCAGAGAACATGCCTAGTGAAAGTGATGAGGAGGAAGGAAAGAATATGGGTCAAAGACATGATGACAAGGGAAAAGGGCAAGCATTTCAGGTACCCCGCAAGACTCAGAACTTTAAGAGGAGTGGTGGCAGTTATAACTCTTCTAACAGGGGATTGAGTACTAATATACAGAGGAGAGGGGGCAGGTTTACTAGAGGCCCTAGGTTCCAGAGACAGAGAGATTTTAGTGGTTCACGTGGATCCGGTGCTCCTTTATGCCGTAGGTGTAATAATCGACATTTTGGGGAGTGTAGGAAAGGCAGTAATAGTTGTTTTACATGAAGACAGATGGGTCATAGGGCTGCTCAATGCCCTCAGAGTCAGCAGGGACCCCAGCAGCCTTCCTTCCCACTACCTGCACCTACTAGTACGCTTCAGGACCTAGTGGGTATACTTAGACTGGACGAGGAGGTGCCTACCATTACTAGGGCAACGCCGCTCCCTACACTGCAGGACAGCAGCAGCAGTATTCTCAGGATCCTCAGTATCAGAGTGGGTACCTTCAGTACCAGGAAGGATCTATGTCATATCAACCTTATTCCGCTAGAGGATCTTAATGGTATCAAGGAGGATAACCCCAGCAGGGAGAGATTGCTGCTAGTAGTGCAGGATCTTCGAGGCAGTCGAGTCAGCAGAGACAGGGACGTAGTGTTCATGCCAACAGAGGTCGCGGTGGACGACAGCAGAACTAGGCACGTATCCACAACATGTCACTGCAAGATGCCCAGAATAATCCAGATTTAATCATGGGTACGTTAAATATTCTTGGTCATTTTGCTAGAGTGTTGATTGATTGTGGTGCTACGCATTCTGTTATTTCTCATTCATTTGCTCAAGTGACACAACCTCATCCTACACTTCTAGGATATAATTTAGAAATTTCTATGCCTAGAGGGGATAATTTTTTTGTGGATCGGGTATATCCAGGATGTCCAATGATAGTAGAGGGTATTATTATGCCGGCTAATCTTATGCCGTTGGATATTATGGATTTTGATGTGATTTTGGGCATTGATTGGTTGCACTATAATCGTGCCAAGATAGATTGTTATGGGAAGACAGTCACATTTCATTGTCCTGGATTACCTGAAGTTACATTTGTAGGAGAGCCTAATGGGGTGAGACATGGTATTATTTCAGCCATGAAAGCAAAGAGAATGTTGTCGAAGGGTTGTCAGGGATATTTGGCTCATGTAGTGTTTAATGATGATGCTCCTAGTAGTGTGGAGAACGTTTGTGTGGTCAGACATTTTTCAGATGTATTCCCTGAGGATTTGCCTGGATTGCCGCCAGATAGAGAGGTGGAGTTTGTTATTGATCTACTTCCAGGTACGAATCCTATATCATTGACTCCGTACAGAATGGCTCCTACTAAATTAAGAGAATTAAAAGTGCAGTTGCAAGAGTTAGTGGATAAGGGTTTTATTCAGCCTAGTACTTCACCTTGGGGAGCTGCAGTTTTATTTGTGAGGAAGAAATATGGAACTTTGACGCTATGCATTGATTACAGGCAATTGAATCGGGTAACCATTAAAAATCGTTATCCATTGCCTCGTATAGATGATTTATTTGATCAACTCAGAGGTGCCTGTGTATTATCTAAGATTGACTTGAGGTCGGGATATTACCAATTGAAGATTAAAAATGAAGATGTCCCTAAAACCGCATTCAGGACTCGATATGGTCATTATGAGTTTCTTATGATGCCATTCGGGTTAACAAATGCACCTGCAGTTTTTATGGATTTGATGAATTGAGTATTCCATCCATATTTGGACAAGTTTGTTATTGTCTTCATTGAAGATATCCTGGTATACTCTAAGTCTAAGGCTAAGCATGCTAGACATTTGAAGTTGGTGCTGAGCTGTTGGAAATGTGCCCTAAAGCCAATCATGTGATGATACTTTACGGACATTTCACATGTTAAACTAATCTAGTTTTACATATAAAGGGCAAAGATTATTGTTTGAGCCGTCTCATATAAATGTTATATGCTTAAACGATAAAGTCCAAGGAATATGTGATTGGGAGAATGTAATCTAATGAAGTTAGATTCATGAGACCATTCTTTCGTAGACACATCCTAAACGTTCCTAATCATAGGATTGCCAATTGGGCATTGACAGTCCGTTAAGATCAGTACATACTATGTCTTCCCTCAGGGAAAGTGATTAGTCTCGAGTCATTGGTGTGTGTGACATCAAGACAAGTACGGTAGGTGCTCAATAGAGAATGAGTTCACTGAACGCGATCAACGAAGAGTTCTCATATTCCATGTCACATGAGAACTCATGGTTGAGATAATGCAAATTAGTCCTTTGACCTGAGGCATCATAGTTGTCTTGTGGTTAAGACCTTGATCTTTGATTATGTCAAAGTCACTCCATCAGGAGGGTGTCCACGGCGTCGTTGGGGTCAAGTGACTTAGCTATGGAGACAAGTGAATGCGCAACAAGGGATCTCTAACCTTCAAACCGTTTGAGGGAGAATACTCTCTGATATGATTTGAATCTCTGGCCAGAGTATGAATGAGATTAGGGAATGTGTTCCGAATCACATTCAAGGTAATCATATAAGCACAAGACACACATTGGATAGTAGACATGAGAAAATAAACTATCAAACCAAACAATGTGGTCAAGAGTATTAGATTAGAGAAGGACCGTATTGCATTTGTAATCCCGAACTGAATAGGTTCTCTAACCTCTTCTGATTAGCTTGGGTAACCATGATATGCTGCTAGGTGTCACTCATGGTTTGTGGAAGCCCTAAACGTGTGTAATCACTAAAGGGAGAATTGAAAATAGTTTCAATTCACAATCGATGTAAAATGGTTTTAATCGCCCACTACCTCGCTAAAAGGAACCTAATGGATCGCACACCATAAGAGGTGGAGATTGGAGATTAAACGGAAATGAGTAAGAATGATTAAATGGTTTAATCATTTATTTATGGCAAGGATTAATTAATATGTTAATTAATCAAACGAATAAGTTCGTTAAAGACCTCGGGATAGTTTTGGACCTTAAGGCCCAATGGGCTTCGAACGTCAAGCCCATTAACTTAAGATGTATGACAATTTAATGAATAAAGATTCATTAAGGCCCAAAAGCCCAAATCCCTTTAGGTGGCCGGCCATAATAGAATGAATTAGGGTTTTGGTTGTTTAGGTCACTTAAAGAAGTGACTATATAAATGACTTTATAGCCAAAATTCATTAAGTGTTAAAAGGGGGAAATTGGTGAGAATTGTCTCTCCATTTTCTCTCTAAAGAGGCCAACACCTTGGAGGGTACATCTAGCAATCCTACTACTCCAAGGTCACTCATTTCTTCTACAATCTAACCTTGGTGAAGAGACTTAGAGGTTCTCAATTTTGGGAACTTGGAGAACCTATTCTTCCATCCAAATCCATGGATCTAAGAAGCAAGGAATGAAGGCCCTATCTCTTTGGGTGATTAGCCTTTGCTTATGCAAAGAGGAATCTACAAAGGTATTAATTTTAACTCACTTTGTTTTTGAGTTGATTCATGATTCACCAATCTACTAGGCTTTGAATTTCTTGGTTGATGTTTTGATTTTAAGTGCATGCTAGCATGATTCCGCCTTTAATTGTTAATTGCATGCTTATTGATGTTGCTTAAATGAACATGTTTTCACAAAATAATCCCTTCAAGTGGTATCAGAGCCTAGGTCTAGTAGTTGGTGAATCCTTTTGGGTTTTGTGGTTCATAAGTTTGTGATCTAAAAGTTGTAATTGTTACAAGCTTTATTCTTGCTTCTTTGAAAGTAAATTTTGTTGGAAAATTTGCTATCTCAAATGTTGTAGATGTTGTTCATATGAGCATGAATATTGGAGCTAAAATTTGGTGCCATGCTTTTGGGAAAATTCGGCCAAAACCAAAGGGTGAATTTTTGGGTTCTTGTTTGACTTGTTAAAAGTGTTTTAATGTGTTCTTTGGAACCCCTAAGTACCCTAGTTTGGTTAGATGTTATTTCCCTTAAGTAAGAATGGTTTTGGAATGTTTTTGGGTGAAAAAAGTTCATGGAAAAATTTGGGTTTTTCATGAATGTTCTTCATTGTTCTTGATGTTTTTGACAAGAACACAAAGGTTTGGTGTTTTGATTCAAAGTTTTGATTTATTTCATAAAGTTTATGTGATATGTTTTTTCAATGATTTATCATGTATTTAAAGTGTTAATTATTTGTATAAATGATGATTGAAATAATAATGATTGAATTATTTCATAAACTTATCTTACATACACTTGCATGATTGTTTTTGACAAAACTCACAAATCAACACACACACCAACCTTATCTCTCCCCTAAAACCAGCCACTCCCTCAAAGGGAGTACTTTTGGGGCTTTTATGCAATTACATAAAGTTTTGATACTTTTGTGTATTTGCACTTTGGCCCAAAAGTTTACGTTTTTACGTTTAGGTCCAAAAACGCTAAAGGACAAATTGTTTTGTTCCTTTAATGAAGTTTTTGCATTGATTAAAGTTTGGGTTCTAGTTGTATTTACATGAAGTTGTGACTTTTGTGTATTGTACAAAGTGACCCCAAAAGTTTTTGTTATTGCAATATGGCCCAAAAGTTGAGGTTAATTGCATGATGGCCCAAATAGGATGAGAACAAAATTGTTTTGTCTCTTTAAATGAGAATTGGATTTTCATTTTGTTTAGCTCCATTTAAATCAATTTTATGGATACAAAGACCAAATGAAAATGTTGCATTCAATAATTAGTTAAAGTGTTAATTAATTAAAGGGTGATTATGAACCTAGGCCTAATATAATTGAGCTATGTGAAGGCCGTTTCAAATTTGTTTGAACCATGGGAATGTGTAGATTAGATTTTGGTTGTAATTTGATTTGATCAAATGTTGTAAAAGGGCTTAAGCTCTTCTTTACTTTAAAGTAATTTGTTATATGCAAATGTTGTAATGAGCATAAGCTCACCTTTACTTTGAAGTACTTCTTTCTTGCTTTATATGATATGCATGAAAATGAAGTAGTTGGGTCCAACGCCCCTAAGACAACACGCCTTAATGTGATTAAACGCGTAACTAAAATCAATCACCATCCCTAGACCGAGATTCAACACAAGGCTCGTGTTGAATCTAAACAAAGGTTCATAATCATCCTAAGGCCCTAAGGCAACTATGTAGTCCATCAAATGAATGCAAAGTTTATGTTAGTAGTATCATATACTCTTGCTTTAAAAACCGTTTTAAAAGCATAGTGGGAGTATTATGTACAACTAAAACAATCATATGGACCAATAGTTGTAATAGGACCAAAATTGTTTTAATAGAGATTAAAATGTATATTGTATGTGATGAGACCTAAAACCCTCAACCAAACCAATATTAAGTTGATAAGCGGAGAGTGCTTTTGAACACTCTTTCGTGGCCTTCCACCGTGGTAGGCTCCGATCGTTTGTGACTTGTACACCGGCTTCACCCTATAATGGGGGAGTACAAAGTGCATGCTTACACTCAGGAGGAGTCCTATATACATACATGATGAAGTGAGGTAGGTAACGAGTTTAGCCAACATGATATAATTCTGAGGCTATGCTTGAACCCCTACACGAACTAGGCATGGTGGGAATGACTTAACTAAGTGCAATGACGCCAACATGATATAATTCTGAGGCAATCATTCTCTAGAGGCCAAATAAGATGGGTACTTGCATTAGTTGCAAATGAGTAAGCGTACTCTCTCATTATTATTAACGCTAGCCAACATGATATAATTCTGAGGTGGGCTTGGTAATAGTGAGCCTCCCATAACCTACTAGGAGTTTCATCCAAAACTCTCGAATTCCTATGAGGGATATGGAATTTGCCAAAAATAGTGGGTGGTACTATTTGATTTAAAGACCCGAATCAAATGGTTTAAAATCAATCAATTTATATTCGTTATGTATTTGTTTACCAATATATTTGCAAACGCTATCCAACACTTGACAAAACCGAATGTTTTAGTTTCCGGACTTGGTACCACAATCCCAAAGAATGTCTTAAAAGGATTGCATATGTATCTAAGTAGTCTCATCTTCACAATCTTCCTAATATAATGTATCATTAGAAGAATATGTTAGAAAAGGTCTATCATAAAGAGGACAACACTTTTAATGTCATAATTCTTCAATTACAAATTGTTGTATGAAGAAATAAGAGTTGCTTTGAACAACCCTTAGTCAATGCAAACACAAGTGCTTGTTTCTTTGTTAATTGAACAAAGAACTTGAGAAGAAAGCACAAAGGCTTGGACACTTTATGTGCCATGATTCTTCATTTACAAATGTTGTATGAAGAATTGAGAGTTGCCTTGTACAACTTTTGAAAGTTTGTAATTATGTTTAGAACATAATGGTTGGTTGACAAAAATAGTCCATCAACATGGACTTGTGATGATTGCGAATCATTGGATGTTGAAGTGATAAACCACTTAACAAGATGGAAACTAGGCAAGGACTTCACCTTTGTGTCCCTATCCTAATGGTTCACTAAGTTTATTGTAAACTATGTAGTGAACAATAAACCACATGCTCTCCAAAATTGTTTGATGTGTATAACACAATTGAAAAGGTTTCAAGAGAGATAGTGGGAGTTTAGGGACCATGACTAATGTAGTCAAAGGTGAAAGTCAAATAAAGAAGATAAATAACTCCAAGGGAACAAACTTTCTTTATGAAAGGATGGACATTGGAAGGGGTATTTGCAAGAAATGTCTTGCAAGTGTCAAGAACACACCTTTCGAAGGTGTTGTAAATTGTTCTTGAATAGTTCAAAACAGTTAGTTCTTCTACTTGAATGCATGATTCTATATTAGTGACTATGTTTTACAATCGTTGTAAAAGTGTGACTAATAAGAAGTAGAAGATATATGAGAGAAGAGAAAGTACTTCACATTCGAAACGTGAATCAAATGTAGATCTCTGCGAAAGCAGATGGTAATTACTTCCTCATATGAACTACCAAAGAAATTGGACGAACATAGATTGTCTTTATATTCCAATTTTAAGGAACTAAATTCCGTCACTATGTGAATTGGATAAATGTTTTGTTTGACAAAACAATGTTCTTTATTAATCAATGATTAGATTATGGTAATCTAATCAATTATCTCTATAGTAGAGATAATATGGTAGTGTTAACTGTTTAGAAAATAATGATGCTTAAAACCCAAAAGGTTGCAAGGAAGTGACTAATCCCAACTAAGTTGTGATTCCTCTAAAAACATAAGTTATGAGTTGGTGAAAGATGGATGCTTTGGATCGTTAGATCCGGATCCAATACCTTCTTGTTAAAATTGTATAGAGGCGAAATGTTCGAATCTTTATTCTTTTGGAAATAAGAAAGAATCACAAAGTTGTTGAGGTTAATTCACTTAGATGTTAGTGGCACTTGTCCACAAACATAATACTACTCATGTTGGATAACATTCACCGAAGATCACTCTCGGTTGGACTATAGTTTATTTTGAATAAACACAAGTCCGAATACTTTGCAAAATGTTTCAAAGAATTCAAGTAATGTAAGTTGATGAGTAAGACGTCTAAAGTATTTACCTTCTTAGATTTGATCCAAGATAAGGTAACACTTTAGAACAGTTTCCTTGAAAGATATCAAGGAAATAAGCATCATAAGATAATATATTTCTCCATTAGGAGAAGAACGAACTCGAATAAGATTTAGTTCGTTATATGTTATCTATTACCTATATATAGGATATATACTTCTAAAACAATATGATTGTCAATGAGAAGATCTTCCAATATTTTCATGACTCCATAAGATGTAGTTGGAAAGAAAGACAAATCTTAAGCATGTTAAAGATTTGGGGTTGTGTGCTAATAAGCAATATTTGTTTGATAACAATCTTGTAGGATATCCTTAAAATAACTTTTGGATATCGCTTCTATAAACCAACTAACAAATGTTGTTTTGTTGGGTAGTTCATTGTAATTCTACAATGTGATTTGCCTAAAAGCAAATGAACGAGAGATAGAACTCAAAGAATGGGTTCTTTGAGAGACAAGAAAGTAATCAACAAATATAACAACCTAGTTCCTATACCACAAGCTCCAAGGTAGTCGATAAGGATTTATAAACCGTCTCAGTTGAATGGTTTTGAACTTTATGACTATGTCATAGAGTTGCACCTCTTAATTCGAAAGAAATAAGAATGAAAATCCTTATGACTACATTGAGTGCATATACGATATATACTCAAGAAAATGGTAAAGTACCATTTGACTCGAAATAATGAAACCTTCATAGCTAATTGGTAGCTTAAGGTGACTACAATCAAATAGAATGGTTGACTTTGAAGGAACCATTTTTGACGTAGTCTTAGTTTCAATTAATTCGAAGATTGCTAGCTACAACTAAATGGTGATTCAATGTTTAGACATAATATGGGTTTCCGAAACCATTATTAAGATAGTCTTGATAATATATATGTCTAAAATTATAAATCACAAGACATGTAAGTTGTAGAGATCCATCCATCATGGATCTTAGCAAGTTAATGGGAGCTATTTGCATTTTATGAGGAAAAGGATCAAATCGTTTGATTTCTCATAAAGATGTAAATGAATCTTTTGTTTACTAGTTTTACAAAAGATTAGTGGGAGTTAATCATGTTCCTAAAATTTAAATATATATGATATATTAATTTTGGAAATGAAAAGAATACTTCTTCGTTAAAGTTATGACTTTAATACATTATATGAAGATAGAATGTATATGGGAGATATAGTCTATATACATGGGATGGAAATCTATAATGATATATTTCATGATATAATTGGATTATATCAATCCCTAATAATAGACAATGGATGCTAGGGAGTTTCTCATATGATGATAAACTTCAAATAGAAGGACGATTCTAGTGAGACTAGCAAGTTGCCCTTCTCAAAGGGAACGTACCCTTTGACTCCCAAAGAAATAATGCGTAAATAGAATCCTTTATGCGTAAGCAGAAAGGTGATTTATGTGTTTCATATTGTATGAAAAACATTGATATGAGTTGTACCTAGAACGGTACAAGATGATATCAGTGCAAGCCCAGGATCAGAACCATGGCAACTGTCAAGTAAGTCCTTAAGTATTTAAGAAATACTAAAGGATAGATTCCTCAAAGAACGAGGAAGAATTAGAGTAACGTAATGGAAGCGTAAATGTATTAGATTATGAATCTAATCCATCATTGGATGTTTCTTCATTATGAATGAAGAGATAAACGAATATCTCTTTATTATGACTAAAGAGATATTTGGATGGAAACATTAAAGTAATGACTTTAGTGTGTTCCATTATGAATGCAAGATATATTGCCATATAGAAGTTTACAACAATGTTGTTTGGATGGGAAAGTTCATTTATGAACTCTCTATTCGGTTCCAACCAGAAAGTGTATGACACTAATGGGGCGATAGCTCAAGCCTGGGAATCAAGGTCTCATCAAGATCCGAACTCAAATGAGAGACTGAACCACATGATTGAGAATCATGTATAATGGTGACGTCGTTATTCTCAAGGTTGCTTCTATGGATAACACATATAGATATCCACTGTCTAGGCCTACTATTCAGCCATTTATGAAATGACTACAGAAGAGGTATCATCAAGATGACCAAGCTGATTGGCTCTAGTGCAAGTGGGAGATTGTTGGAAATGTGCCCTAAAGCCAATCATGTGATGATACTTTACGGACATTTCACATGTTAAACTAATCTAGTTCAACATATAAAGGGCATAGATTATTGTTTGAGCCGTCTCATATAAATGTTATATGCTTAAACGATAAAGTCCAAGGAATATGTGATTGGGAGAATGTAATCTAATGAAGTTAGATTCATGAGACCATTCTTTCGTAGACACATCCTAAACGTTCCTGATCATAGGATTGCCAATTGGGCGTTGACAGTCCGTTAAGATCAGTACGTACTATGTCTTCTCTCAGGGAGAGTGATTAGTCTCGAGTCATTGGTGTGTGTGACATCAAGATAAGTACGGTAGGTGCTCAATAGAGAATGAGTTCACTGAACGCGATTAACGAAGAGTTCTCATATTCCATGTCACATGAGAACTCATGGTTGAGATAATGCAAATTAGTCCTTTGACCTGAGGCATCATAGTTGTCTTGTGGTTAAGTCCTTGATCTTTGATTATGTCAAAGTCACCCCCTCGGGGTGTCCACGACATCGTTGGGGTCAAACGACTTAGCTATGGAGACAAGTGAATGCGCAACAAGGGATCTCTAACCTTCAAACCGTTTGAGGGAGAATACTCTCTGATATGATTTGAATCTCTGGCCAGAGTATGAATGAGATTAGGGAATGCGTTCCGAATCACATTCAAGGTAATCATATAAGCACAAGACACACATTGGATAGTAGACATGAGAAAATAAACTATCAAACCAAACAATGTGGTCAAGAGTATTAGATTAGAGAAGGACCGTATTGCATTTGTAATCCCGAACTGAATAGGTTCTCTAACCTCTTCTGATTAGCTTGGGTAACCATGATATGCTGCTAGGTGTCACTCATGGTTTGTGGAAGCCCTAAACGTGTGTAATCACTAAAGGGAGAATTGAAAATAGTTTCAATTCACAATCGATGTAAAATGGTTTTAATCGCCCACTACCTCGCTAAAAGGAACCTAATGGATCGCACACCATAAGAGGTGGAGATTGGAGATTAAACGGAAATGAGTAAGAATGATTAAATGGTTTAATCATTTATTTATGGCAAGGATTAATTAATATGTTAATTAATCAAACGAATAAGTTCGTTAAAGACCTCGGGATAGTTTTGGACCTTAAGGCCCAATGGGCTTCGAACGTCAAGCCCATTAACTTAAGTTGTATGACAATTTAATGAATAAAGATTCATTAAGGCCCAAAAAGCCCAAAATCCCAATATGGCCGGCCATGAAGGAGATGAATTAGGGTTTTGGTTATTTAGGTCACTTAAAGAAGTGACTATATAAATGACTTTATAACTAAAATTCATTAAGTGAAAAATAAGGGTTTATTTTTGGGGAAAATTGGTGAGAATTGTCTCTCCATTTCTCTCTAAAGAGGCCAACACCTTGGAGGGTACATCTAGCAATCCTACTACTCCAAGGTCACTAATTTCTTCTACAATCCAACCTTGGTGTCGAGAATTAGAGGTTCTCAATTTTGGGAACTTGGAGAACCTATTCTTCCATCCAAATCCATGGATCTAAGAAGCAAGGAATGAAGGCCCCTATCTCTTTGGGTGATTAGCCTTTGCTTATGCAAAGAGGAATCTACAAAGGTATTAATTTTAACTCACTTTGTTTTTGAGTTGATTCATGATTCACCAATCTACTAGGCTTTGAATTTCTTGGTTGATGTTTTGATTTTAAGTGCATGCTAGCATGATTCCGCCTTTAATTGTTAATTGCATGCTTATTGATGTTGCTTAAATGAACATGTTTTCACAAAATATTTCCTTCATGAGCAGTTTGAGAGAGCACCACCTGTATGCTAATTTTAGCAAAGGCATTCAAGTGCATTCGCAGAAAGTGGCAGCTGTGGAGAATTGGGGGCAACCTCGAACCGTCACCGAGGTACGGAGTTTTCTTGGCTTAGCAGGCTATTATAGATGGTTTGTTAAGGATTTTTCAGTGATTGCTTTGCCACTGACGAGGTTGTCTCAAAATGATGTTAATTTTGAGTGGGATAGTAAATGTGAGCAAAGTTTTCAGCAATTGAAGTACTATCTCACTCATGCTCCTGTTCTAGCACTTCTAGATAATAGCGGTAATTATGAAGTCTATAGTGATGCTTCTCTAAATGGTTTAGGTTGTGTATTAATGCAACATGGTAGGGTAATTGCTTATGCTTCGAGACAATTGAAACCTCATGAGAAGAATTACCTTACACATGATTTGGAGTTAGCAACTATTATCTTTGCTTTGAAGATTTGGAGACATTATCTTTATGGTGAGAAGCGTAAGATTTTCACAGATCATAAGAGTCTTCAATATTTGTTTACTCAGAGAGATCTCAATCTTCAACAGCGGAGGTGGATTGAGTTACTTAGTGACTATGATTGCACGATTGAGTACCATGCTGGTCGTGCAAATGTAGTGGCTGATGCACTTAGCAGGAAGACTCTAGCAAGACTTAATGCCATCTACGATTGTCATGTTCTTCTTTTAGCAGATTTGAGGTCCACTGGAATGGAGCTAAGAGTGGAAGATCGAGGAGAAGCCTTGCTTGCTAATTTCCAGGTTAGGCCAATTTTAATTGAACGTGTGCTTGAAACTTAAATGATTGATGAGGAGACCGAAGAAATAATTCAAGCAAGGAATCAAGGCAAAAAGAAAGATTTTGAGATTCGAGAAATTGATGGTATGCTTATGCAAGAAAGCAGAATGTATGTGCCAAATAATGCAGAATTAAAGAAAGAAATTTTGGATGAAGCACATATTTCAGCATATGCGATACATCCAGGAGGTACTAAGATGTATCATACCATTAGACCATTTTATTATTGGCAAGGTATGAAAAGAGAAATTTTCGAATATATGAGCAGGTGTGCCATTTGCCAACAGGTTAAAGCTGGAAGAAATAAGCCGTTTGGATTGATGCAACCACTTCCCGTTCCACAGTGGAAATGGGAAAATATTATTATGGACTTTGTGTACAAGCTTCCTCGCACACAGATGGTTCTGATGGCATTTGGGTAGTAGTTGATCGGCTTACGAAGTCAGCACATTTTATTCCAGTGAGGGAGAAGTATTCGTTAAGCCGATTAGCTAAGCTATTTATTTCACAGATTGTGAAGTACCATGGTGTGCCAGTTAATATTATCTCGGATTGAGATCCCAGATTTACTTCCAAGTTCTGGATAGCATTCCAGGAAACTCTTGGTACGAGGTTGCTTTATAGTACGGCATATCATCCTTAGACAGATGGACAATCTGAGAGGACCATTCAGACATTAGAGCATATGTTGAGATCTTTGGTGCTGCAGTTTGGGGATAGTTGGCATGATTGTTTGGATCTAATGGAGTTCGCCTACAACAACAATTATCATTCAAGCATTGGTATGGCACCATTTAAGGCACTTTTTGGGAAATCTTGGCGTATGCCTATATGTTGGTTAGAGGTTGGCGAAAGAGTTTAAGTGGGCCCTGAGATTGTGGATGTGACTACTCAAAATGTTCAAGTAATTAAGTCTAACCTAAAAGCAGCCCAAGATCGACAAAAGAGCGTAACTGACAAGCATGCCACTGATCGGAAGTATGATGTAGAATTGGGTGTTTCTGAAGCTATCACCTTGGAAAGGTGTTTTTGATGCGAAAATTTACTTAACACACAAATTAAACCCTCTTGTATCAATTGTAGTAAAAATGTAAGTAGGGATTGTTCTGGACCGGGGATTAGAAGGGCTTGCTAATAACCTCTAACCTGACTTAAAACATATAAACAAAGTTAAAAACACTAAACTAGACTCAAAGAATTCAAAACAAACTCAAAGAACTCAAAACAAGCTAAAAACACTCAAATCCGCCTAAAAACACAAACTGGGCATATTTGGACTCTAACACACTTTTGGGACCCCTAAAAACACAAATCAAAACAGATTTTGACTAATAAAACACTTTAAAGTAAAGGGGGTTTTGGTTTTGACGAATTTGAAAACAAAACAAGTAAATTGAAGAACTAATGAAATCTCCACGAATTTGAGTAAATTGAATGGATGGAAGGCTAGCTAGGAGGTTCTTCTCCACACATGACATACTTGCACATAAACCAATTTTCAATTGTTCTTTCGATCAATCATGAAACTCAACACCCCAGGTTAATTAAGTCCGCTTAAATTAACCTTCAAGTTCTCCTTAAGTTACTAAATTGGATGGGAAAGCACATACAAAAATTCAAGCATTCTTCAAAAGTTCTTTACGTGAACAGCACAATAAAGATACAATCAAAGATCATTAAGCATTATGAAAACTATAAGTATTGACGAGGCATTCATTACTATGATGAGCATGAAACTCCTGCCAAGAATTTATTTAACACGATCGTTTATAAGCGACCTCCACTACTTGTGAATATAAGTTTGTAACTATTAGGTGAAACTCCCTTATACTCTAGCATCATATTCATGCATGCAAACTAAGTGTGCACTCTTAATAAACATACATGAATAAGTTATCAATCAAGCAGTTAAACAAATTGAATTCACAACTTATGAAATCACAATTGAAGGTAATCAAATCATATTGCAAGCATGAACATGGTTTTGAATTCCCCCCTAACTAAGGGGGGTTTGGTTCCTTATACTCACAAAGCAAAGATAAACAAATTTAGACATTGAAAACAAAAGAATGAAAACACCTAAAAACGCTCCAACAATCCAACTTGAATGGCAAGCAGGGCCTCCTTCTTCTCTTTGTTGTGGCACAAGGTGTGGTTTGATGGATGAGTGGTAAATTATGGTGGTGGATGGATATAGGTGAGTTATGGTGAAGGGTGGATGGGTGGATTGTGTTCTCTCGACCAAGGAATGAAAGTGTAAGTGTATGGAGTTGTGAGATGTGAATGTAGTGTTCTTTTATGGATCTTTTTCTCCCTCCCCTTGTTATAGTGAAGGGTGGATGTATTTATAGGCTAGGGAGAGGACCACCATCTAATTAAGGTGGTAGTGGTGTATGTTGTGGTAATGAGTGGATCTAATGGGAGTAGTGGATGGATGTTTGGTAATGAGTGGATGTAATGGGTGTATTGGGTGAGTGTTTGGTAATGAGTGGATGTAATGAGTGGATGTAATGGGTGTAATGGGTGAGTGTTTGGTAATGAGTGGATGTAATGGGTGTAATGGGTGAGTGTTTGGTAATGAGTGGATGTAATGGGTGTAGTGGATGGATGTTTGGTAATGAGTGGATGTAATGGGTGTAGAGGGTGAGTGTTTGGTAATGAATGGATGTAATGGGTGTGGTGGATGGATGTTTGGTCATGAGTGGATGTAATGGGTGTAGTGGGTGAGTGTTTGGTAATGAATGGATGTAATGGGTGTGGTGGATGGATGTTTGGTAATGAGTGGATGTAATGGGTGTTGTGGGTGAGTGTTTGGTAATGAGTGAGTGAGAAATGGTATAACATGATTGTAGATGTCCTTAGCTTCATTTTGGTACCAATTGCATGAAAAATGGTTGAGAAACGAGTGAGAAATCAAGGTTTTAAAAATCCCCAGTTTTCCGGCGATGGCGACGGTCGCTAGAGTCCCAAGGTTGAAAGTGATGGAATATTCCGTCAAGTTTGATGGAATATTCCAACACCGTTAGTTAGATTTAATGGTATGAGTGAGAAGTTAATGTAATATTCCTGGAATATACCTGACGACGTCTATTGACACAGTCAGTGTGCCTGGCACATGGTCGCGCGTGGGGGGCGTGTCTGGCCGTGCCATTGCCGGCCCGTGAGGCTTCCAAATTTATTTTCTAAAACTATGGGGATGATCCTGAGGTTGTGTAGAGCAATGTGGTATATTCATATACCCATTTTGAGCAATGTATGAGAAGTTATTGGCTAGTTTTGTATATGTGCTTAAAAATAACGTTTTTATAGTTAATTCGCATATAGGTGAGACTTATCCCGAGGACGAGCGTATCCACGGGTGACTCGAGGGCTATAACCCTTTGACTTATCAGTGAGTGGGCTTTTGTTTTCAGTATATATTTATATACTTGATATATTTCCCAGAAATGCATTTTAAAGAAAGTATGCTTTGAAATAATATGCCAAAAGCTTCTTCATTTTGAATATGCCTTGCATGATTGCATACATTTATAAATGTGGTGTTGTGGAGGCACAGATGACTTTAGGTAACTTATGTTTGGTTGTGTGAATCATCGATGATGTGATATGTGATATGTGATTAAGTAATGTTGAGCTCATAAAGCTGCACCTAAGGTGATTGTGAATTAGCCAGAGATATGAAGTACATGCCTGTTTATTTAAGTCACCTCTTGCACTATATGCTCATATTGGATCCAACTTAAGTGCACAGTCTTGTCGTACAGACCTTATTCATGGTTCTGACTCGTAGGTGACTATCGAACCATCGCCCGGCTATTATGTGAGAATAGAGTTGAGCATAATTATATTTCACTCAATCTTGCCGTACAGACCATTTTCAATGGTTCCGACTTATGTGCAGTATATTACCGTATAGGTCGTAGTAGTCACTCCGGCTAGATTGAATTTGAGCTATGAATTCAGCCGTACAGACTACCTCAGGAGTTTCGGCTAGCTTGTCACATTTCTATGAAATTATTCTTACCTGGATTGTTTACTTTGTTATATTTTGGCTTAGCATACATATGAATATGATTGTGTGAAGCATGAATTGAATTGATATGATTCTATATATATATATGTATGTGTGTGTGTGTGTGTGTATGCTTATATCTTAATTCTGGGAAAATCTTACATGTTTTACAGCGAGGGGATAGTATGTTGATAAATGAAATGTTTTTTGTAAAACATTTGTTTTTGCCCACTCACATTTTCTGTTTTGCGCCCCTCCAAGTTCTAAGTAAGTTGTTGTTTAAGGCTCTGGATCGTCGGCAGTTCTGCCCTATTTGAATAATAGTAGGACATTCCTGGTACTGTGTAACTAGTACTTGTCCTACTGGACTGCACCTAGACTTATTATGCTCTGATTAGAAGTGTTCACTGTTGTAACTAACTCCTATCACATTCGTTTAGTAGTGCACTCTAGTAATTTGATTTTGAATTATTCGTGTATTTGCTATCTTTATCGCTTCCGCATTGTGCACATAGCTACGTCACTCTCACGTGACAGCCAGGATGCATTAACCTCGGTCGGGGTGTGTCACAAGGAGTATAGCTGTTAAAAAATCATCAAAATGAGAGTTATGAAGGAATTATTTTGTGAAAACATGTTCATTTAAGCAACATCAATAAGCATGCAATTAACAATTAAAAGCGGAATCATGCTAGCATGCACTTAAAATCAAAACATCAACCAAGAAATTCAAAGCCTAGTAGATTGGTGAATCATGAATCAACTCAAAAACAAAGTGAGTTGAAATTAATACCTTTGTAGATTCCTCTTTGCATAAGCAAAGGCTAATCACCCAAAGAGATAGGGGCCTTCATTCCTTGCTTCTTAGATCCATGGATTTGGATGGAAGAATAGGTTCTCCAAGTTCCCAAAATTGAGAACCTCTAATTCTCGACACCAAGGTTGGATTGTAGAAGAAATGAGTGACCTTGGAGTAGTAGGATTGCTAGATGTACCCTCCAAGGTGTTGGCCTCTTTAGAGAGAAAATGGAGAGACAATTCTCACCAATTTTCCCCAAAAATAAACCCTTTTTTCACATAATAATAATTAATGAATTTTGGCTATAAAATCATTTATATAGTCACTTCTGTAAGTGACCTAAACAACCAAAACCCTAATTCATTCTTCATGGCCGGCCATTTAAGGATTTTTGGGCTTTTGGGCTTTAATGAATCTTTATTCATTAAATTGTCATACAACTTAAGTTAATGGGCTTGACGTTCGAAGCCCATTGGGCCTTAAGGTCCAAAACTATCCCGAGGTCTTTAACGAACTTATTCGTTTGATTAATTAACATATTAATTAATCCTTGCCATAAATAAATGATTAAACCATTTAATCATTCTTACTCATTTCCGTTTAATCTTCAATCTCCACCTCTTACGGTGTGCGATCCATTAGGTTCCTTTTAGCGAGGTAGTGGGCGATTAAAACCATTTTACATCGATTGTGAATTGAAACTATTTTCAATTCTCCCTTTAGTGATTACACACGTTTAGGGCTTCCACAAACCATGAGTGACACCTAGCAGCATATCATGGTTACCCAAGCTAATCAGAAGAGGTTAGAGAACCTATTCAGTTCGGGATTACAAATGCAATACGGTCCTTCTCTAATCTAATACTCTTGACCACATTGTTTGGTTTGATAGTTTATTTTCTCATGTCTACTATCCAATGTGTGTCTTGTGCTTATATGATTACCTTGAATGTGATTTGGAACGCATTCCAAAATCTCATTCATACTTTGGCCAAAGATTCTTAATCATATCATAGAGTATTCTCCCTCAAACGGTTTGAAGGTTAGAGATCCCTTGTTGCGCATTCACTTGTCTCCATAGCTAAGTCACTTGACCCCAACGATGCCGTGGACACCCTCCTGATGGAGTGACTTTGACATAATCAAAGATCAAGGTCTTAACCACAAGACAACTATGATGCCTCAGGTCAAAGGACTAATTTGCATTATCTCAACCATGAGTTCTCATGTGACATGGAATATGAGAACTCTTCGTTGATCGCGTTCAGTGAACTCATTCTCTATTGAGCACCTACCGTACTTGTCTTGATGTCACACACACCAATGACTCGAGACTGATCACTCTCCCTGAGAGAAGACATAGTACGTACCGATCTTGACGGACTGTCAATGCCCAATTGGCAATCCTATGATCAGGAACGTTTAGGATGTGTCTACGAAAGAATGGTCTCATTAATCTAACTTCATTAGATTGCATTCTCCCAATCACATTATTCCTTGGACTTTATTGTTTAAGCATATAACATTTATATGAGACGGCTCAAACAATAATCTTTGCCCTTTATATGTAAAACTAGATTAGTTTAACATGTGAAATGTCCGTAAAGTATCATCACATGATTCGCTTTAGGGCACATTTCCAACAAGTTAATATAATCGTTAAATTGTGAGTTTTCGTTTTATAATTATCGAAAGATTTTGTCCCGTTACTTGATCTCTATATGTTTGTTTTTTGCAATTTTTGGCGTATCTGATCTCGAAGTATATACAAACATGTTTAACGGTTGGATCCTTGAAACTAGTTTCGTCAAATGCGTATCCCATCAAAACAATAGATTCACTAACACTTAAGTGTTTATTCATACTTTCATTAAGTATAACATAAGATTTTGTGGTATCCACTAGTGTAAATATTTTAAATTCAAGATCGAATTCATTCATTGTATTCCTATAGGGTCAAGGAGTGTAGCTGTTAAAAAATCATCAAAATCAGAGTGAATATAACCGTTAAATTGTGAGTTTTCGTTTTATAACTGTCGAAAGATTTTATCCCGTTACTTGATCTCTATATGTTTGTTTTTTGCAATTTTTGGAATATCCTATCTCGAAGTATATACAAACATGTTTGACGGTTGGATCGTTGAAACTAGTTTTGTAGAATGCTTATCCCATCAAAACAATAGATTCACTAACACTTAAGTGTTTATTCATACTTTCATTAACTATAACATAAGATTTTGTGGTATCTAATGAGTAGATTTTATATTATATATTTTACCCTAATCTTAGTATATTTTGGTTAATATTTTGGAAGCATTTTGATACTTTGAATTGTATTTTCAATATAGGACTTTCGACTTCCTCTGAAGGAAAACAAGACCAAATGGACGAATTTTGGAGTAATTCTAGTTGGAGGACGTTCGTGAGTCACTTAGCTTGATTGTATCAAAATTTGGGATTTTTCCACCAAGCGGTGATTTTCTGGCGATGAAATAAAGAAGCAGTGCGCAGTGCTGGAAAGTGACGTTTTTGGGTTCAAATTGCATTTTTGGAGCCCAAGATGACCTCGGATGGGTTCGTGGCCTTCTGGAAAAGTGTTCAGAATATTCCAAACATTAAATCCAGCTATATTGGGCCAGTTTTGGAGCAGTTTGTGGGCCAAAACGTGGCTGTTCAGATTTTAGACGAATTTTTATCATTTAATTTAGGGTTTTGTTTTCTAGGGTTTTGGTGTGGTGGCTTGGGAAATATATTGCTTAGCCGTCTACAGTTTTAGGGTACGCTTTCTTTTATGCAACTTTGGAGACAGAGAGAAGTGCGAGGGTTTTGGAGATTTTCTACTTGAAGGTGTTTTCAATCATTTTCTTAATAATATTTTCTATGATTTCAATTATGAATATGCGGAACTAATTTCTATTGCTAGGGCGAAGCCTTGAGCCTTAGCATGAATATGTGATTTTTATTTAATTGCTTATGATTGATTGCATGCATACTTTGAATTGTTAATCACCGGGATAAAAACTATCTAATTGTTTTAATGCCTGATCACCATTAGGATTTTTAGAAAAGTAATTTGATGCAATTTTGGTCGGAAGGTTTCTTGAAATTGATGTTGGCTTCTTGTGATTAATAATTGTAATTTCTCTTAGGATGAATATCACGTCTTAAGGATTGCATGGTTTTTTCAAAAGATTTTCATAAAGCATAATGAGTCTTTCATGTTTAGATTTGATCCGAATGTCCGGACGGGTTGCATATTAGATATATGTTCTATGTTGGAGGTTCCAAGTAGAATATGAATTAGGAAAATCTAACCTTCAAAGTAGCATGTATAGATCATAAGTAATGGGTGAAAATTCATAGGATTGCTAGGTGATGGTGGAACCCTAGTGCTTTCTTAATTTGATTTTCTCATAACTGTTTTCTTCTTTCTACCTCTAATATTGCAGATTGTTTATTTTAATTCATTAAATTTGTTTTTATCTTAATTAGGTTATAAAATCAATCACCTCAATTTCTACTTTACAATAATTAAATGGAATCTGATTTGTTTCGAATTATTTAATAATCCCTGTGGAGACGACCTTGTGAAATTCGTTTATACTACAATAACCTTGTGGTATCCACTAGTGTAAATATTTTAAATTGAAGATCAAATTCATTCATTGTATTCATATAGGGTCAAGCAATGTAGCTGTTAGAAAATTATCAAAATCGGAGTGAATATAATTGTTAAATTGTGAGTTTTCGTTTTATAACTGTAGAAAGATTTTGTCCCGTTACTTAGTCTTTATATGTTTGTTTTTTGCAATTTTTGACGTATCCGATCCCGAAGTATATACAAACATGTTTGACGATTGGATCGTTGAAACTAGTTTCGTCGAATGCATATCCCATCAAAACAATAGATTCACTAACACTTAAGTGTTTATTCATACTTTCATTAAGTATAACATAAGATTTTGTGGTATCCACTAGTGTAAATATTTTAAATTGAAGATTGAGTTCATTCATTCTATTCCTATAGGGTCAAGGAGTGTAGCTGTTAAAAAATCTTCAAAATCAGAGTGAATATAACCACTAAATTGTGAGTTTTCGTTTTACAACTGTCGAAAGATTTTATCCCTTTACTTGATCTCTATATGTTTGTTTTTTGCAATTTTTGGAATATCCTATCTCAAAGTATATACAAACATGTTTGACAGTTGGATCGTTGAAACTAGTTTTGTAGAATGCTTATCCCATCAAAACAATAGATTCATAAACACTTAAGTGTTTATTCATACTTTCATGAAGTATAACATAAGATTTTGTGGTATCCACTAGTGTAAATATTTTAAATTAAAGATCAAATTCATTCATTGTATTCATATAGGGTCAAGCAATGTAGCTGTTAGAAAATAATCAAAATCAGAGTGAATATAACTGTTAAATTGTGAGTTTTCGTTTTATAACTGTAGAAAGATTTTGTCCCGTTACTTAGTCTTTATATGTTTGTTTTTTGCAATTTTTGACGGATCTGATCCCGAAGTATATACAAACATGTTTGACGATTGGATCGTTCAAACTAGTTTCGTCGAATGCGTATCCCATCAAAACAATAGATACACTAACACTGAAGTATTTATTCATACTTTCATTAAGTATAACATAAGATTTTGTGGTATCCACTAGTGTGAATATTTTAAATTGAAGATCGAATTCATTCATTGTATTCATATAGGATTAAGGAGTGTAGCTGTTAAAAATCATCAAAATCAGAGTGAATATAACCGTTAAATTGTGAGTTTTCGTTTTATAACTGTCGAAAGATTTTGTCCCGTTACTTGATCTCTATATGTTTGTTTTTTGCAATTTTTGGCGTATCCAATCTCGAAGTATATACAAACATGTTTGACGGTTGGATCGTTGAAACTCGGTTCGCCGAATGCGTATCCCATCAAAACAATAGATTCACTAACACTTAAGAGTTTAGTCATACTTTCATTAATTACAACATAAGATTTTGTGGTATCCACTAGTGTAAAAATTTTAAATTCAAGACCGAATTCATTCATTGTATTCATATAGGGTCAAGGAGTATAGCTATTAAAAAATCATCAAAATCAGAGTTAATATAACCATTAAATTGTGATTTTTCATTTTATAGTTGTCGAAAGATTTTGTCCCGTTTCTTGATCACTATATGTTTGTTTTTTGCAATTTTTAACGTATCCGATCACGTAGTATTTACAAACATGTTTGACGGTTGGATAGTTGAAACAAGTTTCGTAGAATGCGTATCCCATCAAAACAATAGATTCAAAAACACTTAAGAATTTATTCATACTTTCATTAAGTATAACGTAAGATTTTGTAGTATCCACTACTATAAATATTTTAAATTGAAGATTGAATGCATTCATTGTATTCATATAGGGTCAAGGTCTGTAGCTGCTAAAAATCATCAAAATTGGAGTTAAAATAACCGATAAATCGTGATTTTTAATTTAATAACCTTCGAAAGATTTTGTCCCGTCACTTGATCTCTATATGTTTGTTTTTTGTAATTTTTGGCGTATGCGATCTCGAAGTATATACAAACATGTTTGACGGTTGGATAGTTGAAACTAGTTTGTTGAATGCGTATCCCATCAAAACAATAGATTCACTAACACTTAAGTGTGTATTCATAGTTTCAGTAAGTATAACATAAGATTTTGTGGTATCCATTAGTGTAAATTTTTTAAATTGAAGATCGAATTCATTACTTGTATTCATATAGGGTCAAGGAGTGTAACTGTTAAAAAATCATCAACATCAGAGTTAAAATAACTGTTAAATTATGATTTTTCGTTTGATAACCATCGAAAGATTTTTCCCGTTACTTGATCTCTACATGTTTGTTTTCTGCAATTTTTGGCCTATGCGATCTCGAAGAATATACAATCATGTTTGACGGTTGGATTGTTGAAAGTAGTTTTGTAGAATGATTATGCCATCAAAACAATAGATTCACTAACACTTAAGAGTTTATTCACACTTTCATTAAGTATAACATAAGATTTTGTGGTATCCACTAGTGTAAATATTTTAAATTGAAGATCGAATTCATTCATTGTATTCAGATAAGGTCAAGGAGTGTAGCTGTTAAAAAATCTTCAAAATCAAAGTGAAAATAACCATTAAATTGTGATTTTTTCATTTTATAACCGTCGAAAATTTTTGTCCCATTATTTGATCTGTATATGTTTGTTTTCTGAAATTTTTGGCGCATGCGATCTTGAAGTATATACAAACGTGTTTGACGGTTTGATCGTTGAAACTAGTTTTGTAGAACAATAGTTTCACTAACAGTTAAGAATTTATTCATACTTTTATTAAGTATAACATAAGATTTTGTGGTATCCATTAGTGTAAATATTTTAAATTGAAGATTGAATTCTTTCATTGTATTCATATAGGGTCAAAGAGTGTAACTACAAAAAATCATCAAAATTGGTGTTAAAATAACCGTTAAATCGTGATTTTTCTTTTGATAACCATTGAAAAATTTGCTTCAGTTACGAAATCTCTGAATGTATAGTTTTTGCAATTATTTGGCGTATGCGATCCCGAAGTATATACAAACATGTTTGACGGTTGGATAGTTGAAACTAGTTTCGTAGAATGCATATACCGTCATAACAATTGATTCACTAACACTTAAGAGTTTATTCATACTTTCATTAAGTATAACATAAGATTTTGTGGTATCCACTAGTGTAAATATTTTAAATTGAATATCGAATTCATTCATTGTATTCATATAGGGTCAATGAGTGTAGCTGTTAAAAAATCATCAAAATCGGAGTGAAGATAGCTGTTAAATTGTGATTTTTCGTTTTATAACCGTCGAAATTTTTTGTCCCTTTACTTGATCTCTATATGTTTCTTTCTGCAATTTTTAGTGTATGCGATCTCGAAGTATATACAAACATGTTTGACGGTTGGAACGTTGAAACTAGTTTTGTAGAATGATTATCCCATCAAAACATTATATTCACTAACACTTAAGAGTTTATTCATACTTTTGATTAAGTATAACATAAGATTTTGTGGTATCCACTAGTGTAAATATTATAAATTGAAGATCCAATTCATTCATTGTATTCATACTTTCATTAAGTATAACATAAGATTTTGTGGTATCCACTAGTGTAAATATTTTAAATTGAAGACCGAATTCTTTCATTGTATTCATATAGGATCAAGGAGTGTAGCTACAAAAAATCATCAAAATTGGTGTTAAAATAACCGTTAAATCGTGATTTTTCGTTTGATAACCATTGAAAAATTTGCTTCAGTTACGAAATCTCTGAATGTATAGTTTTTGCAATTATTTGGCGTATGCGATCCCAAAGTATATACAAACATGTTTGACGGTTGGATCCTTGAAACTAGTTTCGTCGAATGCGTATCCTATCAAAACAATAGATTCACTAACACTTAAGTGTTTATTCATACTTTCATTAAGTATAACATAAGATTTTGTGGTATCCACTAGTGTAAATATTTTAAATTCAATATCGAATTCATTTATTGTATTCATATAGGGTCAAGGAGTGTAGCCGTTAAAAAATCATCAAAATCGGAGTGAAGATAGCCGTTAAATTGTGATTTTTCGTTTTATAACCGTCAAATTTTTTTATCCCTTTGCTTGATCCCTATATGTTTTTTTTGCAATTTTTGGCCTGTGCGATCTCGAAGTATATACAATCTTGTTTGACGGTTCGATCATTGAAACTAGTTTTGTTGAATGATTATCGCATCAAAACAATAGATTCACTAACACTTAAGAGTTTATTCATACTCTCATTAAGTATAACATAAGATTTTGTGGTATCCACTAGTGTAAATATTTTAAATTGAAGATTGAATTCATTCATTGTATTCATATAGGGTCAAGGAGTGTAGCTGTTAAAATGTGACAGCCCGTCCCTGATTTGAAGAATTTCTAAAGTTTTAATAAAGAATTTTACAAAAATGCCCTTTGAGGCATGCGCATTGTTCGAGGTTAATCGTTGTTTCGTGCCATCCAAAATTTGTTTTCTTGATATATCCTCGTAGCACTCGTCGCTACGGACGTGTGGGCGCAGACGGTTCGTTATTTGGAGTTATAACGAAAAAGATTTTAAAGTTTGAAGCTGGACATTTTATGAATTTTATTATTAAAATTTGGATGGCCCAGATTAAAGGATTTTGAAATGGATGGCTTGGATGTAAGGGAAAGAAAATAAAAATAAAAATAAAAAGTGTTGAAGGTTTTTATGTGTCGGTGTGCACGTGAGTGGTGGAAGAAGAAGAAGAAGAAGACTGATTGGGCAAAACTGCCCAATCTGAGAAGAAGAAGGAGATGCCTAATGGGGAGAGGAGAGAGGAAGTTTCTGGCCAACCAGAGAAGGGGAAAGGAGGAAAGGAGAGAGGGCGAGAAGCGGAGGAAGAAGAACAGAAATAGGTCACAACCCGCGACCCGCGCGCGACCCGGTAGGTTTTCCACCCATTTTCGTCGAAATTTCTTCATTTTTCCGGCGAATTGGATCAAGGTACCACTCCCAATCAACACCTAGGCATTCCCTCTTCATGTTTCACCCCAAAAATCATGAAATTTGATGGTGGTTTGGTGAAGAACGCACCCGTGGGTGCCGTGACTTTGTTCTTTAAATTCTCCAAATCTTGAAACGTTTTCTCTCAATTACCAACACCATTAGCATTCCCTTAGGACCTGGAACAAAGCCCAAGCATTAGTTGGAGCATCGGAGTGGTTTTGGAGGTCGAATTGAAAACACCCAAATCTAGGGTTCTTCACGGTTTTGATGGAATTGGAGCATTTCTAGGACGAATTGGCCTTGGCCACAGGTATGAAAGTTGCTCTACTCATTGAGATCTTCATTTCTGCAAATTTTGGTAATTTTGGAAATAGTTGGCTTTTCCGGCGAGCCGGGGTGGCCGACCGCCACCCACGGCGGCGCGTGCGGTGATGTGAAAATTAAGTTAACACACAAAATTAAACCCTCTTTTTATCAAATGTAGTAAAGTATGTAAGTAGGGTATCGTTCTAGGCCGGGGATTAGGAGGGATTGCTAATCTATTCTAAATTAATTTAAAAATATTAAACAAGACTCAAGGACACAAAACTAGGCTAAAAACTCTAATAACTCGAAACACACTTAGAATGACTCAAAATAATGAAAACAATCAAATTAGACACTAGGAACTGAAATGGACGGACATTGAATTAAAAGACTAACAACAATGAAAACTAACTAAATAATATAATTTAATAATGGGGGGGGGGGTTTGGTTTTGACGAGAAGTAAATTAAACTTAAATAAATTACAGAATTGACAAAAGCATGAAATTAAGGTGAAAGGATAGGTGACGGACTAGCTAGAGGGTTCTTCTCCACACATGAAATATATGCAACCTAAATCGATTTCCAGTTGTTCTTTCAATAAACCATGAATACTCAATGCCCCAAATTAACCGTGAACTGCACTAATTAACCCTCAGTTTTTCCACAAGTTATTAGGTTGGAAGATTGCATACGACAACCCAAAACATTCCCTACAAGTTCCCTACATGAATTGCATAATAGAGATACACTCAAGAATCATTTAGTTCTATGAAAAACATAAGCATTGACGAGGCACTCATTACTATGAATTGCATGAAACTTATGCCAAGAATTTACTTAACACGATTGTGATCAACAACCTTTACTACTTATGAATATAAGTTCATAACGATTAGGTGAAACTCCCTCATATCCTAGCATCAAACTTATGCATGAAAATTAAGCGTGCACTCTTAACCAACATACACAAATTAGTTTTAATTCATAGAGATAAGTAAATTAAATCACAACTCAGAAATCACACCTGAAGGTAATCAATTCATATTACAAATATATTCATGGCTTTGAATTAACCTCTAGCCAAAATAAATTTAGTTACACATTATTAAAACAGAAATAAAATATAAGTTTGGAAAGATTTAACCGAGAGAGAAGGCAGCTTGCTGCTTCTGTCTGTCCGTGCCTTTTCTGATTAAAGCTGCCCAAGGCAGCTTTGCTGCCTTCTTCACTGGCGCCCTCCCTGCGCCTTTTTCTCCCCGCAAGGGAGCTAAGCTGCTTCCCTGTATCTCCTCACGTCTCTCCCTCTCCGCGCTGTCTTCCCGTGTCTCTGACCTCTCTCTGCCCTCTTATGTCCTACCTTCTGACATGCACCAGTCTCCCCGTCAGTCCACTCCCCTTCAGTCCTCTATCTTTTTCGCGCCCTCGCTGCTCTCTCTTTTATTTTCTTATTCTGTTTTTTCTCTCTTCGCACCGCTGTCCACTTCCTCTTATTCTTATTCTTTATGCCGTGTCTTTTCTTTCTGCCATCCCCACTATTCTCTTCTTTTCTTCTTTTAATCTATCAGTGTGCACTCCACTACTTTCTGCCGTGCTCCTCCATTCTCCACTCAGTCTTCCACTCTTCTTTGTCTGCCCGTGTCTTTCTCCCCACTCTTGCTAATTTATTTGTTTTTACTATTTCCTTTTCTCCATTTTTCTTGAAATTAATCCTAAAACAAATTTAACTGTACATTAACACAAGGTAAGGTAAATTGCTACAATTTTAACATAAAAACATCACAAAAACTTTAGAAATGGATGGTATAAATGCATGAAATATATGAGTGATCAAATACCCCCAAACTTACATTTTTGCTAGTCCTCGAGCAAAACAAAGAAAATATGAAAAAGTAATAACATGAAAAACATTAGCTTCCCTCTATGTGACCCTCATAGAATTTCATTCAAGAAAACAAATCATCAAGAACCATAGCTAGCATCAAGGAACTAATCCAAGTTCATCTTCCTTATTCAAATATTAGCAGTAATCTTTGAATCATCCTTAAAGTGTAATGTGTGAGATAGCCATGCTAATGTAATTTCAAAATTTTATATTTTTAAAATCATCATATGCAAACTAGCAACCTTCTCACGGGATATACACTCAATCACACATGTGCTTAGTTTAAATGTGTTTCGCTCAAAGAATCAAATGTGAAATTTCTACCATAAGCTTGCTCAAGTGTGTTGTGGAACAAAATTAACGCCTCTATAAAAAGAAGAAATCAAAGAAGCGCTCCTCAGAAATCGAAGAAGCGTCCTCTCGCAAATCGAAGAGTCGGGGATCCTTTCTCAAAAGCTGGATTCTTTTCTCAAAAGAGGCGTTTCCTTTCTCAAAAGCTGGGTTTGCTCAGAAACAACGAGCCGAACCCCGGATTTCAAAAGATCAATTTGTCCAGACGTGTCGTCACTCGTCACATGCAACTTGCAGCTTCGCGGAAATTACGGGCAGCTTTGTCAGAAAAGCGCGTAATTTGTACTATTCATCCATCCACCGGCTGTCAACGATGAGTGAGAGAATAGTTCCGGTTGTGAAGAAAAGTCCTATAAGTATCTACCTTCGCCTTCCACAGCAAAGCCACACCCTCTCAGCACTTCTTCATCTCCGAGAATGTATTCCCAAAGAAACCTTTCGAGTTACTCTGTATTCCTTATTCCTTGGGGCACCTCTGCAAACAACCCATCCAAAGCAAAAGTATTTCATATCATGAAGGTTGAAAGCAAGAGTATCTCATATCATGCTTTCTCCCTGTCCTTTTCCTTGTCTTTGTTTTACGACAAGGAGAAAGAGAACAATCAGCCAGCATTTGGTATCAATCTTCCGATCTGGAGCCAGCTGCCTGGAACCCCTTCCTGATTGCTTACCTAGCCTTGCTCTCGAGTACTCATCTTCATCATCTTATGCTTCCGTTTTGTCTACCACATCTACTTGGGGGACAAGTAAGGGAAGTGAAAATGATACCTCGAAGCATGTGGAGACAATTTGCCAATTCATCCTCAGCTAGGGACAAGGAGAAAGAAAGCAAGAGGTGGGCACTTGGAAAGATTGAAGAAAGAATCAGACCAACTCAGCTACCTTGTGCCAGCCCGCGATACAGAAGAATCAAGCAGAGAAGAACTCAGCAAAAGGAGTGCGAGTTAAATCCAAGAACTCGAGAAGCTTCAACAACATTTGGAGGGCCCCTTCGCCAAAGAGCAAAGCCTCGCCATCCAATATCATCAAATCATCACTTGCAAGTAAAAAGCTAAGTGTCACCCTGTTCAAGAGGAAAGCTGTGGAAAGTCTACAAGCACGACCAATGATCACTTATTAGTTCTATTCATTGTCTTTTATCGTGATTTTCAATTTTTCGTTTGCAATTTTTTTTACATTTTCTTGCGTTACTTAACTGACTTATTTCTTTTCTTTGCATGAACTTTTGGTTATTTCCACCCTTGAAGTTGATTGCAAAATTTTAGCTTGGGGGGTCATCGCTTGATTTTACTGCAAACTAGGGAAGTTTTCAGTCCAATTGCTTTATTTTGTTTCTTATTTTTTATTTATTTTATTTTTATTTGCATTATACTGTTAAAAAAAAAACGGAAAATTTAAAAATCCAAAAATATTGTCTTGTTTCCCTTTTTGTTTTGAATTAGATTTTTGTTAGTTTCCCGACCCAATGATATAATTAGATCAAATTTGAATCATGATTATCAAGAACTTAGTTAACATGTGTTTTGTGAAATTCCTAATTCTCTTGTTAGTTTTGTACATGTTTGACCATCTTTGAAAAACCAAATGCACATAGCCTTGTTAATGTGAAACTAAAGTATGACTTAAAGCTTCATATGTGAATTTAGTGACCATATACATCCTATGTGAGTTTTTGAGCCGATTGAAAGTGTGTGCATTTTTCATACACTCCTATTCTTTCATGTGTAATGAACTTATGTGAGATACATCTCTAGAACTTGTGTAACGATCTTTTGAAATGTTTGTCATTGATTGCATAAACTTGGAAATGATAGAGGCATTAGGTTTACCACTATGGCCCAAATAACCATGTTTCCCAAATAAAAATGATATCATTAGATTGCCAATTTGAGCAGTGTATGTTGAGCCTTTTATTTCTTATCACCAGATATGTCTACCCTTATACCTGAAACATTTTTCCTTACCCTTTCCAAGCAAGCAATGCGAGATTGTCTTATGAGAAACGTTTGTGAAGTACTTTGAAGGTGTTTGGCAAAAGAATAAGTGTGGGGGTATTTCATGTTTGTATTTAAAAAAAAAAAAAAAGAGAAAAGAGAAGAAAAGAAAATGAAAAAGAAAGATTGTACACAAAGAAAATAAAAAGTTGTTCAAGTTTCAGTTTAAGGGTGTGGTTGGAGGTGCTAAAAGAATCGTTGGAAAGATTGAGTTCTTATAAATCTAAAGAAAAGAATTGCTTGCAATGTAGCTTGGAACTTGTGTTTACCTATTCTTTCATTTCAATAACCCTCTCCCTAAACCTCATTACATGCAATAAAAGTCCTCTTGATTTAAGTTTTGCAATTATGATTGTGGAGATGAGATCTTGCACTTCCGAAATCTGAATTTGTCCGATCTCTTCTTTCTCAACACCTTCAGAAAATGTCTGGCCCTTCCGATCGTCGTTTTGACTTGAACATTGGTGAAGAGGCAGCTCCGCCTTCACCAGACAACATATGGCACCCATCTTTCATATCCTCTACTGGTCCCCTTACCGTTGGGGCTTCGGTGATGAAGAATGATATGACAGCTGCGGTGGTGGCCCGGAACCTTGTCACTCCTAAAGATAACAGACTGCTTTCAAGACGGTCTGATGAATTGGCTGTCAAGGAGTCTCTGGCTCTCAGTGTGCAGTGTGCAGGTTCTGTGTCCAACATGGCCCAACGCCTATTTGCCCGAACCCGTCAAGTTGAATCGTTGGCGGCTGAAGTGATGAGTCTCAAGCAAGAGATTAGAGGGCTCAAGCATGAGAATAAAGAGTTGCACAAGCTCGCACACAGCTATGC